>CM060831.1:24095000-24257500 GCA_030762175.1 Metallyticus violacea | reverse complement strand
GTTTATTTACCTTTTATGCATTCCTAGGAGGCTTGGTGCGCATAAAGAGGACAATAATAGCATCTGTTTTATGTGGTGATAAGTTTGCTTTCTTTGTCTCAATATTCCATACTACAAGTCATTAATTCATTGCTTAGTAGTTGTTTAAATACAAGCATTTCAAGGGACAGTGAAAAATGGATAATGTTGGAATTCATGTCATGTTACAAATATTTTTTCTGGAACGGAAAGCAGTAAAGGAAATTCATAAGAGGATTTTGACGCATGCCCTTCCTATAAACCGTTCGACTTTGGACAAATGAATTCAAGAATGAAAGAACAAACATCGAAGAAGCGCCACATCTTGGAGCTCCAAAATCAGCTGAAAGGCCATAAGTCATCGATAAAGTCCATAATATTTTGACTGACAGACTTGGGAAAGTGCGCGAGTTAGTAGAGGACACATTTATTAATTGAGAGGGTTTATTTTATTTTGCATTATGAAATAATCTTTGCGCAAGTTGGGTGCCGCGTCTATTCACTCCGGGAACAAAAGCGAAATCGAAGGAAATGTTTAAGAAGAATCCAACCGATTTTACGGCATTTAATGACCATGAACGAAATATGAATTCATTACACCGGAAACGAAAAGGCAGTCTAAACAGTGGACTGCATATGGCGAAACGGCTCCGAAGAAGGCGAAATGCGTTCCATCCTCTGGAAAAGGTGATGGCTTCAATTTTTGGGGGCAGAAAAAGAATTCTCTTGATTGAGTACTTGGAGAAGGTGGAATCCATCACTAGATAATATTACGCATCATTTTGGAGAGACTGATGAAAAACGTTTAGGAATAGCCTAAAGGAGGATGTTATTTCTCCATGTGCATTTAAACCGTCGCTCAGGACAAATTGAAACGCTTCCACATCCAACCTATTCGCCTGATCTCGGTTACCTGGGGTTACCATTTGATCCGGAAACTCAAAACTTTCCTGGCTTGACACAAGTTCAAGTCAAATGAAGAGGTCATAAAGAGGGTCTTAAGGGGAGGCGAGGGAATCAAGAACCTGGGGAAACGTTGAAGCAAGTGCGTTGAACTTCGAGAGGACTATGTCGAAAAAATAAAGTAGATGTAAGACTGAATTTGTTCTCTTTAATATCAAACCAAGTAACTTATCAACAAATCTTGTAGTTTTTTATTTTATAAAAATCTTCTTCTGCCTTTCCAAGGATCCGTATTTTTCCTTTCCGCGCCAAAGTTACTTTATTCTCAAAATTGATCTTTCCGCCTAGTTCTCGGCCATCTTGTATCCGGTCTTCCATTTTGTTTATAAAGAAAAGCCTGCTGTGGCAGTCTGACATGCTCTTGCCTGTTCTTCTGGTAGTGAATTATCTCTTGCACCATACACCCAGTTCCATTCATATACCTGTACTTGTCAGTTTATCTCTTACAGATATTCCTATAACCCTATCATAAATATCATTTCTGAGCTTTCAATTTTATTTTGTATTTTTTTGCTCAATGCCCTAGTTTCACTGCTGCAGAGTAGAATAGGTTTCGATTCAGTATTATGTAACCTAGTTTGACCCACTTCCTCACTGAATTTTCCAAGTATCTATTGATACATCCATTTATTAAGATATATTTTATTACATTGTTGTCTAGATCTTAATTCAAATACAAGTCGCATTTAAAATTATCCACTTGTTCTATTATATGATCCTTGTTATGATTTTTGCTCTTCTATTACACTTTCCTTCCATAGTCGTTTTAGTTTTTTTTTAATAGAGGTTTCCATATTGAAGGTTTATAAAACTTTAATAACTTTGTCACATTTTCTTGCAGATCATTCTCAGATTCGGCCAGCAATACTTGGTCATCAGCAAACAGTGGGTGTTTGTTGACTTATTTGAACTCACTCTAATACTTTTGGGCTTTTATATGTGCTCGAGAACATATATTACATGTGTGTATGTATATACATGTATATGTATATATATTTATTATGTGACAAATAATAACGGGGACAAACCATATCCCTGTCAAACACTTTGATTAACTTTAAAACGAGAGCCATTTTTAGTATTATCTGATATTGTCATATAGTGATTTAATTGCATTAATCGTATTATGGGGAACGTTATAGTAGTTTAATAGTTTCCTTAGTTTTTGTCTACCTACTTAGTCGCATGCTTTTTCATAATGTAAAAACATTATAAACGGGGGTAGGTTTATTTTCCTTTTTTCCATTAGTTGTAAGATTACATCTATCTTTCCTAAACCCACATTGTTCCTTATATAGGAATTCTTCATCACAATCATGCTTTTTTAAACTACTATACCAACTAAAATTCAAAATTAATGCAAATATCTTAATTATATATTTTATTTTATTGAACAAGTTTTCCTTCAATAAAATGTTCATGCAACTGAAAATTAACATTTTGTCATATGCATATGTTTATTTTTTCCTTAAGCCTATATAAAGCCAACATTATGGAAAATAATGACTAAACGAATCGTTTTGATATTCATATGGCATAGCTCCCTCTTTCACTATTTTGTTTAGTTAGGATTTTTTTGTAAGAGTCGGAGGAGAACGTTAGGGTATTTTACAACGACTTACTCAAGAGAAGCACGTACTACCAGGATCCACGGGCGGTGAGGCACGGATATAGATGGGGTCTCCTAAACATTGTTTTCGAATAGCACACCGCAACTGAGGGTTTTTACCGTGGTTTCCCATGACCGCTTAGGCGAATGCTGGGAAGAATCTTTCTTTTCCACGAATTTTCCGTCCTTCCATTTCACCTCATTTCATTAGTTCTGTTGCAGTATCAAAGTGGCTGGCAAGGTGGGCTGGTGCTGTGTGGCGATGGCTTGCGCTTTGTAGGTTTTTGCCCCAGGGTCTGATATTGTAAGCGGCCGAACCCCTTGTAGGGGGGGAGGGAGGGAGCACCAGAAAACATTGTTATGGACTCCATGTCCTTGCCTCATCAACAGCCTGCCCACGAGCAAGGGCAAAGTCCGAAATGTCCTCCTCCGTCCCTGTCAATGCAGTCTAATAATAATAATAATAATAATAATAATAATAATAATAATAATAATAATAATAATAATAATAAACCCAAAATACCAGTCACTGTTATACTGACCCGTGGTTACCTTTATAAATAGTTTGATGGAAAGAGCCGTGATACATGAAATTAAATAATTGAAGATATTGCAGCAATGGCCTGTCCCGAATTAGCACATATACCGATGGCGCGTTAAAGCAAAAAATGTCAATAGTGGATATCAATTGATTTTACAATATAATGTATCAGTATTGTTGCGAAACTATTGTTGCACTCTGTTTCACATAGCATTGTAAATTTTACTAAATGAGAGGCTACAATAGGATTGATACAATTATATTTATTATTTGTCAAATTAATCTTTATTGACAGATATGGATACGCGAACAGCGGAGTTGATTCCTGTTCAGCATTTTGTGACGCATCCCTTGTACAACCTTAAGACTCAACACCACGATATCGCTATCGTCAAGTTGCCAGGCAATCTGAGGCTTGGACGAGCTATCTGGCCCGCCTGTCTTCCCTTCCGCTATCGAAAAGTGGAGTTTGCGGACGAGGAAGTCTCTGTCTTGGGTGAATAATCATATACTATTACTTTTTTGTAGCATATAACCCCCGCACGCACACTCACAATAGCATATTGTAATATGTGTTGAAAAGCACATACTATTTCACACGAGAATTGAAATGAGCCTTTCAACAAGTATGTTACTTACTATTTTGATACTACCATATCGCAATGTAGCTTATTTTCAATTTATTATGATTTATTTTAATTCTGAAAGTTAAAAATATCCGATCGATTAGTAGTTGTTCATATGTTTCTATAGTTACGCGTTAGGGTATTGTTGTTTTATTGAAACTTTTAAACTTACCCGTACACCAAGAAAAATCTGAGTCTGCTAGAACGGCTGGTGCGGTAGAGCGGTTAGAGCTGCAGTCCCGAGCGAAGAGGACAGAGCCGAACTCCTCAGTCCCGAAAGGTAGCGGCTGCGATAGTACTGCCCATGCTATTGTAAGTGACAAAAATGAAGAGGGTAAGAATTTCTTAATGCTTCAGCGCCAAAAAGGACCCGCATGGTTGGTGTAAATCAAAAACTAAACCACAAGGAAGAAAGAGCACTGCGATGGAAACTGCCAGGAAAAAATGAATTTATGAAGAAATAGAACAACATTTTGCTGCTCATCAAAAACTGGTGACTCAACATCAAGCAGCGAAAGCAGTGATGATGGTGATGACAGTGACAACTCCTCTGTCATCTGTCCGAAGCTTCTGAATGAGATGTGTCAAAGAAATCGTCCATAATTTCCACAAAAGATAATTTTTTCCTTTTCCTTGCAGGCACTGCTAGTTATAAATTATGATGACATAAATCCACAAATCAGTAACGCTACTGCAAAAATTGCTCCATCTCCGAAACTGTGGCTCTACCCTTGTTTGATGACAATGTTCCAACAGCGATTAAGGCAAGTTATACTGGAAGCAGACAATGGTGAAGAAGGGGAAGATGAAAAATAAACTCAGCAGGTACATTCTGCACCGTAATGACTTTTTTGCCTGTACAAAAATCGAGTTTTCGCCTTTTGTAACTCCTGGTACAGAAATTTTCTGCACGAGATTTTCTTTCGGCACCGATTTCCTAGAAAAAGACTCTTCAAGTTGGAAGGGTGATCCTGGTTACAAATGAGGAATTGAAAAACTTGAGAAGAATGTCGTTGTGAATGACATTGCAGAAAGACGAGTCAAACTCATTCAGGATTACAATAACATTCTCACAAAAGATGAAAATGAGAAAAAATTTGTTTTACAGATCGTTGCCAGAGACCGTAAAAAATACCAACTGCTACTAAATCCCCTCGAAAAAATGTTTAAGTATTGTTGTAAATAAAAAGTGTTTCTCTTATAGAAATTGTATGCATTACTAAATTTCTCATGTTATTTTAGGAATTTTTCGAAGTAACTTTTCGGAAATTTTATTCAGAATATTTTTAGACAATTGCTGGAGTTATCTGGATATCTACATAAACTTCTCTAAGAAAATAAAAAGAAAATGGTCGAGAGAGGGAAGAGTGTGCCGCTTCTGTACGGAATTAATCGTTGCATATATTATGTTCCAACTTCAAAGGATTTGAGGGCCGCCAAGAAGTTGAACATTTGCACAGATCGTTTGAAACAAGATAGAGGTATGGGAACTAAACTGTTAGAAAGTTCAAAAATACAGGCACTCTAATATATATATATGGGTTTGTCCCATTTATTATTTATGGACGTATTAACTAATCTCAGTGTTTGAATTTTAACTGATTACTTAAAGTTTTTTTTTCTCAATTGGCTCTGAAGCTACTGAAGAAATATTTGATATGTTTATTATCTGCGTCAGCTGAAAGAGTGTATTTCACATTAACAGGTTGGGGTAGTGTCGAGTTTTTGGGATCTACATCAAACAAGTTGCTGAGCGTGAAGTTGCGCATCTTGTCAGTTTCTGAGTGTCTCACAAAGTACAATAACACCACACCTCAGCAGATATGCTCCTTTGCTTCAGAAAAAGATGCTTGCCAGGTAAGGAAACGTATTTACTTATTTTCCTCACCGAGAGGGATGACTCGGGTTGTATCGCTTGGGATTCCCAAATTAATATCTCTTGGTGACAGCCAACTTTACCTTGGGGTTTTTCGTGGTCTCCCCTGGTCACTTAGGCAAATACTGGGATGGATTTTTTTACTTCCCTCGATCGAAAATGCCAGGGCTAGGTTGGCTGGTGTTATGCGGCGATGGCTGGTGCTTTGTGCTTTGTAAACATTTCTGCCCCGGCGTCTGGTATGGAAGCGAACGTTCCGAGGTACTAGAATTACTTGAGGGGAACCTTCACGGGCGTTGAAGTATTCTATTTGGAAACATATTAAGCACTCTCGTCTAAGTACGCTCATCACCGACACGGTGCCTCCCTGACGCCATCCCTTCCTTGCGAGCAAGGTTGAAATACCCTAATATTTTCCTCCGTCCGAAACTATCTAATCCAATATGTCACAAATATTATCCCCAACTTCAAAGTTTATATATATTGCTTAAATCTTCCAATATATTCTTTCTCATCAACTTTTCCCTTTCACCTATTTATTTAGAAAGTCAATTTTAAATGTTTATCTATTTAATGACTACGCCACAATCTACAAATTGCAGTCAGAAAGTGTAAGAAAGAAATAAAACACGCACAAAAGTATTTTTTTCTAAGATCAATGCGTTTGTCTAAGGAGTGGCGGCTATCTCCATCTAATCATCTCGGGATCGAAATGATGTATGTGTAATGTCAAATCATCTGTAAAATTCGTTAGAATATCTGGTCAAAAACTGTTGAAAACTCCAATAGCTTCTAATTCTTATAATCAACAGTAAATATTTGAAGAAATCATCGCTTCTCATCTACAGAATATCCACTGAAATGGCAAATTCACATTAACTCCCATATTTCATTATTTTAAGAATACTGGTCGTTATTCGTGGTCGTTAGCGAACGCTCACAAACAGAGTTGGATTACTGCCACTCCCGTCCTCCCTCAATGAGGTTCTGTGCTGTTTCTTCAGTTCCTGCAGTGCGCGCAATGAACATATGTACAGCTCAAAATATATTTTCATAGCTACTATTCCTATTGGTATTAATTATATTCTAGAAGGCTCCATATAAACCTAGTGATTTTTTACTAATCCTAGATAAAAAAATAAATAAAATATCAGGCATTACTTTCTGACTTGTCTTATATTGTATTGAGTGCAAAAGTGTGCACTTATTTTATTTCGTGAAAATTTGTACTAAATAACACATTTGTCTCATGTTTTTCTTTGATAATATAATGGAAATTGAAATTATTTTGATATTGTATGGTGAAATTTATTTTAAGGAAACTTGCAAGAAGTAAGAAAATAATAATATGCAACTACTCTCTTCAAGGTGAATGAATAAAACTATCTTATAATTACACACATAACGACTGAAAACGTATTACCTAACAGCACAAGCCATATATTTAGGCATTCATAGTGCTGGGAGGTCAAGGGTTACTTGTCTATTGCTTTTTTTAACAGTGTTTAATGCCCGTTTTTATTACTGAGGCACCACACGCGGTGAACACTAAGAATACATGAAATGAAATGATAGGTTGGGAAAAGGAAGGAAGCGTTCCAGGCCTAAGTTTGGGGTACCACCCGGCATTTGCAATTTATGAGGGCTGAGGAAAACCTGAAAAAAAAGAACGCCTCAGTCAGGGAAGATTGTTCTGGTGCGAATCGAACCCCCAGATCTTCCGCTCACGAGTCCGCGCCTTAACGACTTCGGCCACCCTTAGCGATTTCTATGATGCTGCCAAATATAAAAATAATACTCCAGTTATAGAATATGCACTGTTTATTATTCATATGTTTGAAAAACGATTGCAATGCTTCTTCCTTTTGTGAGTATATTTGGTCTTTCGAGAAATTATATTACTAAAATCAAACAGTTATGTAATATTCTATCGAAATTAAAAATATAGATAACCTAATTTGAATTAGGAAATGTATTAATAAACATTTTAATTGCTAATTAGTTTTCTATAAATCAATCCTGATATTTAATTCTAAAACTTAGTTGCTTTCAAACAATAAGTCATTCTATCCTTTTCAGTTTCGTTTGGGAGTATTATAATTATGTTCTATCAGAAAATGACAAATTTCCACTCATATCGTTCCAGACAGATTCTGGTGGACCACTTTTCTGGCCAGAGAAGGACAGAAGGAACATATTGATTGGCATTATCAGCTATGGCGTAGGATGTGCTACAGATATGCCTGGCGTCAACACTCGAGTGACCGAATATTTAGACTGGATACTGGATAACACACCAGGTATTGCAAAGTTGATGTAGATTCGATTTTATTTGAATTTGATTGTTAAAGTAGGAGGAGGATATTTCAGTACTTCAGCTTGGCTCAAGTACGGGTGGTTTGTGCCTACGCTCCCCATGTGGGTAAATCCGGGAGGAACGGACAATGTGAGAGGCGGTGACTGCGCGGAAGAGATGGGGTCCCTAGCATATTTCCAGATAGAGCATCCCCACACCGATGGAGCCTCTCTAAAACTTCTCTTCCATTCTAGATGGCGGGGCGGAAACCTCTCCAAAGCGCAAGCCAC
This sequence comes from Metallyticus violacea, assembly GCA_030762175.1. Lineage (NCBI taxonomy): Eukaryota > Metazoa > Arthropoda > Insecta > Mantodea > Metallyticidae > Metallyticus > Metallyticus violacea. Next base: position 24,249,281 of record CM060831.1, on the reverse strand, counting down.
CATTACCCTGGCACTTTCCACCCTGTAAGAGAACCAACGGGATTAAATGATATGAAATGGGAGAGCGGGAAATTAGTCAGATGTAAATATCTATCCCAGCATTGGCCTAAATGACATGGGAAAATCACGAAAAGACCCAATGTAAAGAGGACTGCAAATTGCCAGTCCCAAACGTTACCGCCTGAGTCATAGGGGGTCCTTAACCCTATGGTTATCTAAATGTACGCTGTAGGGGTGAATAAAGTGATTTAACGATAGCGCAAATGGACTTAGAGTACTTGGCACTTTCTTAGGGAAATGAAAACTGCGAATAAAAACCTTACCCGTTTCTTGTTAAACATTTCTGCATATTTCTGTACTGTTTCAGTAGCTACAGTTTTCCTTCCGCTTGTTTCTGGATACTGAGATTTTAAAGTAACATGGTATAGTCTTTGAATACAGCCTCCAAATCAGCTTGAATTCTATGCAGTCTTTTCTTTGTGTTGCTTATAAATATTCTATTCCTCAAAGGGTACGTCGCAGAATAGAATAAAACTTTTTTGTTAAAATGAGAAACTATGAGCATATAGCAGGAGAAGAACTAAAATACAAAATACAGTAGTTAAACATGCTTACTTAATATAATTCAATGAGAAATGCACAATTATCCGAATCGCTGACCAACAATGTCATACATAATTCTTCATGTGTAAGAAATCACTTTCGTTTCTAATCATCAGGAAAATTCCTGTTTGCACAAATAGGCTGTCCAAATTTTTAATAGCATAAATAGAGCTGATAACGTTTTATTTATTTTTTGTCAAAATTTAGGGTTAAAGCTGTGTTGTTTCTTTAAAGTTGAGCCGCAAAGTTCGATCAGCCTAAAGTTTAGCCACCCCTTATTCTCATAAGGGTAGCTGTTTTGTGTCCTCAGTAGCTAAGAGCAAAGAGATTGCATTTATTCATGTTGAAGGAAGGAAAACCGAAAATCACCTAAAATCAAGCTGCCACTAATCTCCGGGCAGTATCAGCTGTGAAAGAGGGCATTTTAAGGTAATCTGTTTAACTTTTAACGTATACCACTTGACCTAAACAGAGTTTTTTTCTTTCCCTAAATACTCGCATTAAGACTGCAATTGCAAGGCAAGCAATTTTTGGACACCGTATTTAGTCTTTAATTAGGTGGCAAAATCAGGTTCCTTTCTAGTAACCAATTGTATCTCCTCGCTTTATAAAGTTGTAAAATAGTGTGCCTGAGGTAACCAGAGAATATCGAACGGGGTTTTATAACGAGCTCCAGCTTCCTGGCACATGACTTCGAGAAGTTTTTACAGCTTCAGTCTTAATGTAGTTAACCATCGCAATTACTGAGTCCATTACGATTCTTAGGGCTGAAGGAATCGATTTTGCTAGCAAAGTTTCTCGATGTAGAAAGAAAGGGGGGAAAAATGAGTGGCTTCTAGGTGGGGAAAATCTTGCTTTAATTAACGAAGAGAACGTTTCAATTGACCAGTCATTGCTGGAGCGCCATCAGTGCAATCTTTCCAACGTAGGTAATTTTCTTCCAATAGAATTGTAGCCCAGTTAATGTCAGAAGCAATTTTGTGCCCGATAGGAACTCTGCTCAAAAAGAGTCTTCATCTAAAACTCATATAGTTCAATGGTTAGCATTTAGAGCTTGTTTTTCGGTTCATTCAGATGAAATGAAACAATTTTACTATCATATAACTTCTGTCTACTTGTTTCCGAATGTCGGAGGACATGACTTCTATGCGATGAGAAATAGTATCAATTGAGCGTAAGGCATCTTTTAAATTGTCTTCTTGGCAGCCTTCCCTAACAGAGATTTAATTATTTTATGGGACACTGGGAGTGAGTTTTTAAACAAAATCGGTCATTTTGTTTTTCTGCAAGTGGTTCCTTGAACCCTTTGGGCGTCTACAGAGAATCAACATTTGCATGTCCCCCACCCCTCTCTTTGGGCTCTGCAGCCATTTAAGGAGCTCTACTTGTCCTTTTAAATCACACTGTTTCCCAGCACACATTTTTATAAAACAGAGTTTTTCTCAAAACTTCATTTTTACAAATTTAAAATGTCCCACAAGTCAAAATTCAATTAAGTTTACCAGCATGTGCAACAGTATCCATTGTAACATTCTATTGGTAAAAAAACATACTAACAAAAATAATAATTATAAAAATATTTTCTATGAAAAAAAGATTAATTTTAAAAATTAAAAATCTTATAGATTTAAAAAATATTCAAGTTCACTCGTCAAATTAATTTAAAATATCTTTCTGTGCAATTTTTATATGAGGTTCAAAGTTCCAATTGCAAAAATGTCGACCAATTATCTCAGCTCATGAGCCGCGGAATACATTTTGTGTGTCATATTTACATAATAAAATTTATGAATAATTTATAGCTGGCAAAGTGTTAATCCAATTTGACTGAAATTTTGTATATGTATTAACTTAATAGCAATGCAATAAAAGTTTCAGAAACCAAAAAGAAAAACAAAATGTAAAACCTTGAACATTCACTATTGGTATCCCTTAAAATCAGACTTTCAGCTACTGTGTGTAGATGCATTTGCCTGGCAATACGAGAAGCTGTCCATAAGTTTCAGACCTAGCAATAGGATAATATATAACTATTCTCCCTTTATTTCAACGCATTTCACAAATATCTCAACATTTCAATCACCCTAAAAAAATAGTTCGAAGCTTTGTCTGGAAAATGCTGCAAAACAGCTTCCTTCAACTCAATATTGTTCGTAAATCGCTGCCCTCGAAGGTCAGATTTCCGTTCTGAAAACATAATAGTTGCTAGATGTAATATCTCGGCTGTATGGTGGATTATTCAGCTTCTGGAAGCAACATATGTTCAGAGCAACCATATGGACTGGTGCATTGTCGTGCAGCAAACGAACTCCTCGACTCGGCATTCCACGCCTCTTTCCCTTGATGGCACTCGCTGATGCAGTAGTTCAGTAAGTACATCCAACTGAGTTATTTCTTTGAAGTCTGTCATCAGAACTCCTCTGTAGTCGCAAAATTAATTGCTATGACGTTATTCCTGAACAATTGGCCCTTGGACTTTCTATGGGGCGTTTCACCCTTTTTTCCCACTCCATTTGCTCTCTTTTTTGAAACAGGATCCTAGCAGGGAACCATAGATTGACGATGGATTCTAATATTGCTCTCTCGTTACAATGGCAAAGGTTCAAATACTTTTGACAAAATTCTAGGCGAACTTGCATTTGAACTGCTGAAAGAATTCGGGGCACTGTTCTTGCGCTGATGATGAAGGATGCGAAGCACATTCAGCTGTTTCTTTTGCCTTCAGACGCCTGTCAACCAGAGCTTTCTCCTTGATAAGGGAAATTTTCTTGTGTCTACGTAGCTATCGGAATCTTCAAGGCTTTCTCTGCCCAAACGAAATAATTTTGACCTCTCCTTCACATTGGAGTATGGAGGAGCTTTTTCATACACGCCGTCAAGGCGTTGTTTAATATTACTGGGTGAAAGATCTTCTTTAGTTACACTTTTAATCTGTCTTCTGTATTTAATTTTGAACAACAGGCTGTATTAAGTAACACATCTGGATTAAATGAGCTTCTCCAAGCCAATGAATGGCGTGGCCGGAAAGGAAATGCAGTGTTTACATTCTTGAAAAAAGCATTAGATAACATGAATATCGCCACACTGAATTATGGGTCTTCTATGTCAGGGCGAAAACTCATGGGTCGCACCTGTATTCAGTATATTTAGAGCTATTCACAATGAAACACAAGCATTAGCATAACGAGAAAGTAAGACAAAAACAAGCCTGTCGATCCTGGTGGTAACCATACTAGCGTCGTAAACCCAAGGTCGCGGGTTCAATCCCGACCGGATTGATGGATTTTTTCGGGCGTAAGAATCCTACATGTGGCTTCTTTCGGAAGGGAAGTTAAGCTGTGGATCCCATTTCGTACATTTACGACACGAAAAAGAACCTTAAGCCTGAAAGAAGAAGCCTCCGAGTAAAATTTATCGGCTGTTTCGCGCCCTAAATTGAATGGGACGCTGATGACCTGAGATGTTAAAGAACGTTCATAAATAAATAAATAAACCAAATCAACACCATTCGCAATAAAAAATTTAGTGATAGCACAACACTAAACCTCCTAGATTGTGCTTGGAAAAGAAATGTTCAGACTGGCGTATTAGATGAATCTAGTGTTCCAGTTGTTTGTTGAAAGAAAGAAGGAAGCTCAGTTAGGTTTTAAAAAGAAAATTGTATGATGGAGATGAACAACCACAATGTAGCAGTTTATGTTCCTACAAACTGTATTAGCTGTTGTATATGACATCCAGCACTACAAACGTAGAAAATCTCTACGTAGACCACGATGTTCATTCATTTAATGTTAGGAGCATCGAACAAAAGGATTTCTATAACCTCTTTCAGGAAATGCGAGATGATCCTAAAGAATTTTATTATTATATGAGCTTGAACCCAGTGAATTTGATACAATATCGAACACGGTAGCCCCATTCTTAAAAAAAAAATCTATGCATCTGTCGGTCACACTTTGGTAAGAAACTATTACGATTTATGATAGTTTTCGAAAGAAAGGAAGATGTGATTTGTAGAAACAATCAAAGGTGGAATAAAAAGCGCGCTCTGCGATTGTGTGTTGTTTCAAAATACACAAACACAAGCACGAAATTTGGAGTTTGCAAACTTCTCTTGATGTTCGTGCTCGTGCTTAGAAAACTCATTGTGAACACTTTCATTAAATTACATAAGTACAAACTTTTGCGTTTGTATTATGCTTGTGTTTAAATTTCATTGTGAATGGGCACATACATGAACTTGTGTTTTTTTTTTTTCTTCTTTTTTTAAATCCATGAACCCCACTAGCTTTACTTGAGAAGATAGTAACCGATTAAATAGACTTTATCTTCACTATGATCTATTAAATGGCTGTATGTAGTCTTAAAATATCTTTAACCAAATGGGAACCGTATTCTACGAGTAATTGTTCAATTTTTTGCCATATGCAACACATTGTCGAAAGTGGACGGATTCAGTAAATCCACAACTTTAATAATAGTGGAATTTGCGCACAGCAGCACTGATGCGTTTAACTAAAACGCATTCATATTAAATAAAATGCAAGGCATGGAACTAAATAAAACTGACAGAAACAGTTAGCTCCAAAGTTCACTCCAGTAATTGTTTAGAAATAAACTGAATTGCAAATGATTGATCCGTTAGGGTTCGGGAGCGACCGAGATCTTTCTGCAGTGCTCATAACCTCTTTCTAGTCTTCAAAAAACGTGTCCAGCTGCAGTAAATAAAAATAGTTTGAGAATCACTAAACTATATTCTACATGGGAAGAATAATATGACGTACCTAACAGAACACCAATTTCAAATCATAATGCATCACTCCGCCAAAGCAAGGAGAGAAATACAACGAATCCAAAATTTCCTTTCGCATAGGCGTCCAAGTCATGTTCAGCTAAGCATTAAAGAGGTTAGATACAAGATTATAATATAATATTTACCTCTATATCATACTGTTCTGAGTAACACTACAGCACATAATACTTTATTGTACTTACGTGGATAATATTGCACAACTTGACAAGGGACCCACTTTCTTCACATCTGTAATGTCACTCATTTCAGAATCATACAGAATTTATTAAAAGGTTTAATAACTCTCGCGTCAATGCTCGGCGGCTTTCCACTGTTGTGTTTTATAATTAATTAGTTATGTTGACATGAAAACACTTCAAAGTGACATAAAGCGTCGAACAATATTCGTTGTTAAATCTTCCCTACGCCATATTCAATTATATCAACAGATCTATTTACAAAACAACAAACAAATGAAAAGCGTTCCTTTTATATTCTTTTCTCATTACTGTTATTTAAAATGTTTTTTTGTTTCGTCGTTCTTAAATAATATAAATAGATTTATTAATTATTTATTCGTAGCAGTTATTTAAATATTTAATTCTCAGGTAAACTTTTATGTATATTTAAATTAAAAAGAAAATTAAAGAGAAACAATTGCACTTTTTGGTAGCATGCATTTATACAATACACATAAACTCTTGCATAAAATAAAATATGGTAAGAAAATCATTTTTTCGAACATCCAATTTACAACGCTTACACGTCCACAAACAAATCATGCTGTCTCAGTTTATTTGTTCTATTCCCTTAAAAACCGCAACATTGTTGTCATCGATAACATTGGATTCGCGTTTAAACAATGATAAATTTACATATTTAATTAAATTAAATATTAATATTGCTTTGGTTTAGATATTAACAATAGAAAAAGTATGAATGCCACACGAAAATAAATAGATATTATGGGTAAAATATAAATTTGCTCTCTATACTATAAATATAATGTATATTTATTTAAAATGCTCTTTAAAAGGATATAATAAAAATAAAATGGAAGTATTTTGCTAGGAGCAAAAGCACTACTAAAATCAGAAAATGTGTGATGCGTTAAAGGGCCAGCAAGAAACAGGAACAAGTACTTACGTTTTCTTTTGCTATATAAGAAACAAACATTTTTATTAACACAAAATATCAGGAACTCACATCGTTACAAAGCATTTACATTTACATAATTTTTAAAGTCTCTACGGTTTAAGTCGGCACTTTTTACACTGCCCTTGTCTAGCAGTGGCTACCTCTGTCAGCCACTGCCTATTGTTATATTTTCTGTGTAAGCTTTGAATTACCACCTTTCCTAGTGTTACAAATGTTGACCATGTGCCATCTGCATGATCTGTATTCCTATCTCTGTCTAAAAGGAAAGTGTTTTTCCAATGAAAAAAGGAAAACCATGACATGCACCTCACTGGATAATTACACCAATAGCATTTTTCTGTGTCTGATAGTAAAAAATATATTTCTGTACTGATTCTGTTATTGCACAGGCTTTTTGTAGTAGTTAAAGCTTGGTCTATTGTGAGTGTAATAATATCATCTGATGAATAAGAACACAAATACTTACATTATATCTTGCAATCTAAAATATATTTTTTTCTAAGATTTTTGCTTTATAATTCTATACATTTAAAAAAAAATCATTAAAAATACTGTTTTTCTTTTCAGGAGCAAAATATTGCAGTGTTGCAACATAATGACTGATAGAATTTTCTCAGTCTTTCTGAGACAAATGTTGCCAAGCAATTAAAAGTGGTAGTAGAAGTGTCATGTCAACAGGGAACTTTTAACCAATCATTATAAATTATTTTTTGCATTTATTATTTATCAAAATTTTGATGATAGTCTCTGAAATACAGTTGAGTATATAAATATTAGCAAATATATATAATTACATGTATTCATATATGATTTAAATGCCCAATTTTATTTCAAATATGTAATTTCAATTTACATATAAAAAGTGAAATTATTTAAAGAGTGTCTAAAAATTAATTTGAAATTCTTCAGATAGAGGAATTGGATGCTTTTTCTATCACAAGTGTTAAGTTTAGCTGTAAGCTGATCAGCTGGAGACAATAGGAAAACTTTTATAAATAGATATCATAAAATCTTCTGTAACGTGCTTCATAATACTTTTGCCTTATGCACCATAAACTGCAAGATACACATGTACTTAAGCTCTTTCTTTTTAGAGATCTTTCTGAAACAATATTACAAAATGCTTTCTTCAGTAAAAGTGTTATAACAGAATAAAGTATATCATAAATTAATGAATTAAATGAATATTATTGATTAACTTTATTTTTAGAAGTTGTACAACAAACATTGGACATTGTTTTAATGTTCAGTTATTACATGCCCTTCAGAAGACATAAAATAGATATCTATAATTATAGATAATATTTAAGAACACATGTTTTTTGTGGTAAAAACAATATTCAACAACACTTACAGCACAGTATTTGTTTATAAATGGTAAATGCCACACATTTTAATAGTACTGTTCAGAGGTACAGTACAGAACAAAAACCAGAACAAAATAGGCAAGTGTTACTTACTCGACACAAGCTTTAACTTCTAAAACTCAGAATTAAATTAAAAGCACCAGTATCCTTTTTATTCTTGCTACTTTGCCGTGGACCAAATAAAACAAGCATTTAAAATACAATTTGTAAGTTTTTGTTAAATGGAATGGAATTTCAGGGACTATAAATATATCTTGAATTTCAATCACTCTTACATATAATTATTCTGAGTATGAAGATGTTATATATATATAAAATTTTCACCATCCCAGAATGGTTAAACTTGTCCCAAATTTAGGGCCCCAAATCTGGTAAAGGATAGCAATGTCCAGAATGTTCTGTCAAGTGATGGTATATGCTATAAGAAAATAAAATAAATTCTTTGTAGGAAAACAAAAGCATGGTGTTGTACATGATGAACAGTCAGTCATGTGCAATGGACTATGAGATTAAATATGAATTTAGAATGACCAGCCAAACAGTTGTTAATATAAAAAGTTAAATGCATTGTTTATAAATCACTGCTGTTACACTGCTAAAACTAATAACTTGAGCTTTTCTGAAAAATCAATGTTATTCATAAGCTACCATAGCCATTAAGATATGAACCTGTGAGTGGGAGGTTTGAGATTCAGTTTCTAAGGTAGGTAGGTACCCTAAACTTAAATTTGAAATGCTTCCTTCCTTTAATTGAAAAAATATATAATCTTTCCAGATTTATCGTTTCATTTTCATGTATCACCAGTGTCCACAGATTGTGATGCCTCAACATGTTTAACACTGTTAAATAAATCATTAAGAAAACTGATAATTCACATTAAACACTAAAGCATGAGCAGCCATAAAAAGGTAATCTACTGCAACTTAAAGATTACAGAGAATTTCATTTTACAATAAAAACTACAAAAAAGGAAAGATTTAAAATTAGTTTTGAATAATTGAGTCGAATTTGTAACACTTACATCACTAATAGTTTAAAAAAAAGTTTCCTTTTTTAAACTATTAGTGATGTAAGTGTTACAAATTCCACTCAGTTATTCAAAACTTATATTAAACATCACTGTTACAAATGTCCACCATATTTAACCATTTAAAATTGGCTTGTGAAGCAAGAGGATTTATTCTAACAGCTCACTAAAACACTTAAATGTGATTATTATATCAAAATTTTTATTTGTAAGCTAGCATTTTTCATCTTAACTTTTTAAGTGTACAAGTCAAAATTTTCTAAAATTTTGAAGAAGCCACTTCTCCTATAGAACTGCAAATAAATGAAAGTAAATAAAAGTTTATGATAATAACAAATTGAACAATATAGAATAAAGCTTGACAGATACCAAATTATTGGTAATTTTGATTTACAGATAATGAAAATATTGAAATATCTTGGCATAATAATTCATAGCGGAAATCAAAAGATTACATTAGCTAATGGAAATTATCATGATTTGATCAACATTTTATATGCAAATGCCATACCTGGGAGATTAAAATTAATTTATTAATATAAATAAAAAATAGTATTAATGTATCAACAAATAATAACATTTATATATTAATAATATATATATTTATATTAATTTCCATCTGCAAGATTTGACATTTGGATGTAAAATATTGATCAAAGCATATTTCCATTATCTTCTTTTTATTTCATTGAATATTTGGTTTCCGCTGGTAATTACTATGACAAGACTTCAATTTTGCCACTACCCTTAAATTATAATTACCGATAATTTGGCATCTGACAAGCCTTTTTCTATATTTTTCATACACATTGTCTTGTTTTTGTTTATTTCCAGCCTTGTAGCAGATATAAAGAAATAAAAAGAATAATTATATTAGCTAATGAAAGTTTTCATGGTTTGATTTAAGATTTTAAACCCAAATGCCAAACCTGGCACATGAAAATATATATCTCAGGTCAAAGAAATATAAAATAGCTTTCATGACTTGTATGGAAGTACAGTAAACTATGATGTTCAGTTCTTAAATAAAGAAAAACACATACATTAATACAATATTTCAGTTAACAGTTCTTTTTCAAATAGCACTAATAATAGTAATATCAAGTAATTTGAAATATAGCAATATTTCTATTACTTTATGTGTTTTATCTAGTTCTGCTTTTCTAGTACTTGTTATTTTAGCTACATTGTTCCAAGAGTTATTTTACTTTTCTTTTTTATTTTATATATATTTATACAATATTCATATATTTTATTAAGACCATATAGACATGACTGAGGCATGAATAATGAGCAAAGTGGAATAGTCACCTCTAAACATGACGATATTTTTATGAAATATATTTTAATGGAATGTTGTTCCATTTTGGACAATATTAAAAACTGTATCTATCCTAAATATATTTTTAAAACAAAACATGTAAATAATATAAAGTTTTGGAGGCAATGTCATAGATATAAAATAAGCCTCAAAAATGAACCTTAAGCTCAAGCAGCAATTGACATGCTAATGGTCAAACATTTTCAAACTTAAACTTCTAGACACTATGCAAAAATAGTGCTGATAACTGAAACATTTCATGGAATTTCTCGTATACCACACCACACATGTTCTCAAAAAATATCCCAAAGCAACATGTGTCCCTATTGTAGTCATTAATTAAATTTTATAATATCTTAAATCTTCCAAACATTACATGAACTTATAAGTTACAGACATCTCAAAGAACATGCCTAAACATAATATTGATATAGATTTAGTATGGTGACATTTATACTTCATTTACTTGATTTTTTTTAATTGAACATATTTCTCAAACATTCACTTCAATCATCAGCAGAAGACTAATGCATGCTGGGAGCTAATGTTCCCGTAACATGTTCAATTAAAAATCCAAGTACCTAAGTAAATTATAGGTGTCACCAAACCAACTCTATATCAATATTATTTTATAATTTCCCTGTTAATAGCTTCAAGAGTTGATATGCATAAACATGTTCCAACTGGATGGTATTTTAGACCATGCCTTCTGCAGATAGTAAAAAACAGAGATATATTTATAGCAGTCTTTCAAAACAGTTCTATCTTGGATACTGAAAGTCACTGACATTACATTAAATTATTTTGAGCTATATTACATACTTTTAATATCCTGCAGCAAAATTGTTAATCATTCAAAACTGTGGGAAAAAATATATATATAATATTTCAGCAACTAGTATTTTGTTAAGGCTACCTTAACAAACATGCTTGCCTAAACCTACAGAAGTTGCTATCTTATGATGCTTACTTTAAAATATTTCCATTTTAACTACTCTTGTAAACCAAGAATATTTAATTTTATATTAAATCCTATTCCTATTGTATAATTTGCATGGTTTATAGTCCATGTACATTCCATGTCCATTGAGTGCTCAGGCATATTTTTCCAATTATTAAAAATGGGATGAAAAAAATTAATATTTTGTTTCAAGAGACCTTTTAAGGATGCTCCAAAAATTATAATTTTGACATAATTTTTTATTTGACTACTTCTGTGGTATAGTGGTAGCATTTGCAAGTGTTAATCTGAAGGTTCTGGGCTCAATTACTTGTCAAATCAAGCTGTCTTGGTAAGTATTTTTTTTGAGTTTTTCCTTCCCTGAGAAGGCAAATGTCAGTTAGCTTTAAGGTGTCAAGGATCCAAGCTCATTTGTGCCATCATTAATTAATTTCATTCATTCATACAGACAACATTTGGGTACCCATAGGTTTAAAGACCCCTCTATTGCATCATAATCATATTACCTTTACCATCATTTCCATTGGGACAACATGGTCACACTCTATGGGCATCCCAGTCTAAGAAGTCCACTACAATACCTCTCTCTCAGGGGAAATGCCCACAACTTCATGACTGGCATTGAAAAAAAAACCTTTAGACCATAAAAACTACATCAATGATATTTGGACGATAATCGTCTACTTTTTCCAGCATAAGCCTTTACTATAAATTTGAAAGAGATAGCATTCTTAGTTTAAAATTTCAGAAATTCACTCTGGATATTGTTAAACACAGAAAGATGTACTCCATAGATAATTGGCATATCCCCAATAAAAACAGCATTATTAATCTTATTTTGATTTAAAGTAAAACACTAAAAATCATGTCGTCACATTAAAACTTTTAATGCTACTCATTAAAACTACTTAAAGAGAGTTTTAATGTGACGACATGATTTTTAGTGTTTTACTTTAAATCAAAATAAGATTAACAAAAGTTTCACTGTGTGGATTCCCAAATTCCGTAAACATACAGCATTATTAGTTGCTTCATACATATCAATTTTGCTCATATTCCATTACATTTTGTCTTAATTCATCCACTGTTTCAAGGAATAGATTATATATATTCTTCTGTATTTAATTGATAATGTGTGGCATTTATCTGCTAAAATCTACAATTTCTAATCAATTTATTTGAAACAATGCTTGGTGATGAAAACATTTGAGTATTGCCAGCAATACCTTCACACTGATCAAAACAATTAAAGCTTACAAAGCCATGCAAAACACATTCAATATAATTATGTTTCAATTCAATCACAGTTTGTAAATGCACTAATAAGTACTGACATCTGAAATGGAGTTGTATTTCTGTATCAACTATGATAAGTACACTGCCAGTCATTAAAATTGCAATGACCATAAGAGATGAATTAAACTCAGAAGGAATGAGTATGACTAGTCAAAAATATGATAGCAATACCAGCAGGTGTCTGTATTTGATCAAGGGAGAACTGTCACATACTGAGAGTGTGCGATGTCATTCCAAAAAAATTGGTGTATGTGTTGGACAGAAAGTATCCACATGGAAATGAGTATGAGATCAGTGGATTGAGATAGGACAAACTCACAGATGTGAAGGTTCCCAGTGGCCCTCAAACAACCAGACAAGAAGGCAGAGATCATTTCTGCATGGCTATTATGAATATGCACAATGTATTAGAATTTTAATGACCAGCAGTGCATATTTAAAAATTTAAATGAAGATTAAAATTGTATGCTATTTTAGGCTTAAAATGAAATGCTGAATAAACGCTCTTAAATTAGTAGACACCTTATTGCATTATCACTTTAAATTCCATAGTATCCATTAATTATTGTAAATGCTCATTGTTTACACATTCTGAATTTTATAAATAACAATTAATAGCAAATTTGGGCATTTCTTATTCTTTATGTAAAGGTTTATTTTTTAAACTTTTGGACAATGAAATTGCAATCTGAAATATATTGTTATTGTTGACTAACAAATTGTATTCAATATTAGAAGTGTTTGCTATTAAATGTGGCATTGCATCAAATGTCAGCACTTACCAATTATATCATATGTACCTATATAAATATATCATATGTATATGAACATTTTTCTGCCATCCTGATGGCAGTAATTTTATATATTCTATTTCCATTTATTTAGACAACATATATTCATTTAATTTTAAAATAAATTGAAACCAAAGCATAATAATATCAAATGTTCTCTTCCGATTTATAAAATCCTTAAGATTTCTTATAAGAATTTTTATAGAATACACTAAAAGCTTTCTGTTAAAATTTTATAAAAATAGACTATTGTTAGATACATTCTCTAACATTTGCAGCTTTTCAGCAATAGTATAATCCCTAAAAATGTCATTTTCAGCATTTAATAGTTTATAGTGGATAACCGGGTTATTTCTTCTTGTTCTGAAGACTTTTTCACAAAATGTATATACAAAATAATACTGCCAAAATGGCTTTCCTGTAGAAAAAGGAGGATAAGCTAAATTTACCTTTTAGTCAATTTTTCTAATTATTATTTAGACATGATTTTTCATTTAATATATGTCAGTTAAGTGGAAGTTTGAAAGAAAATTAGATAAGAAAAATACAAAGTCTGGGACTCAAACCATAGATCTTTGGCTTACTGTGTCTATGTTCTAACCATTTGAGCTGTCATGTCCTGTTTGGCAGTACAACACAGTAAGTGTGAAACATCAGTTCCACAAGCCATAATAATGCAGTGAAACCAGAAGCTAAGAAGAAATATCCTACCAACAGTTGCAGAAGCCTGAGAGAACAACATTTTATGTTGACTTCAGAGATTTCTAAAGTAGAAATATGGTGTTTTATATGCAATTTTACTATTTAATTGCTCACTTCTATTTAAATGTTCAAAAATGCTGTTTACATTTTATTAACATCCAAATATTGGAATAGTTTATCCATAAAACTTTCTAATTTCTAATTTTTTTCACAAATAATCAAAAATGGCTCCTTCCACCATCCCAAATATAAGCTTTTATAGGAGAAAATTACTATAAGATGATCCTTAATCATAACAAGATATGAATGCATTTCACATTAATTTTTAAATGTCAGGATTTGACTTTATCTTTTTTTTTTTTGGAGTCCCACAATATATAGGATGCTAGTTTTCATAGCTGAACTTCTGACCAATTTGCAATAATTGTTTGCCCATTGTACTGTGAGGTTCATCGAAAACATACAGGAACCTATAAAATCCAACCAATAAAGAATATGAGTTAGGCCATATGTCCAAGTATTAGCATGAAATAAAATAGATGTATACCTTATTAGAATTGTTCATTCTTTACTGTTATGATATTCAATATTGTTATATTGTTGAAATAATGTATTTAATATATTTTTAATCATAACATGTTCCAGAAAGATACTGAAATTTTTATACATATAGCTCCTATTTGTCAACAAAATAAATACATGGCTTCAAGAGAAAGGCACTGATTGGTCCAGGAAGGCTTGCGTGATTATATTTGTGCTGCACTAGCAAAATATTATAGGTAGTAGCCATATATAATGACCCCAAAACTGTATCCTGCCAGTCTATCAAAATGCAATATTTTAAAAATAATTTTAAACTAAAAAGCATCAATGCCATTGCAGTTCCTTAAATGATGAAATGTAAAAGTGCAAGCCTAATATCTTTTAATTTTCTTTAAAAGCACTGAAATATATTGTCATGTTTGTAGCAGTACTCAGATTTAAAAATTCTTATAAGAAATGTGCTAAAGTTCCTATTATATCTGATTAACCAAGTTTGTTGAGAAGAGCATACTGTTAATAAATTTTTCAGAAAAGGAATGCTAACAGCCATGGCATGCTTACTTGTTTCAGAAACACAGACTAAAGATTTTTCCTATATTGCACTTTCACGATGACATAGGAAACCATTAGCAGATAAAGATTTAAGATTATAACCACATACATGTTTGCATATATACAACCTGAAACAATCTTAAAATGTAGCTTCTAGGCAAGGCTTAAGTTTCACGACGATTCTTGTAATAAAGAATATTTACTTTGGTTAGATTAGGTTAAGTTAGGTGTTCACTTAAGTTTGATTTAAGAAATGTGACTTAATTCAGCTTTACCCCTCATCCCTTCTTCTCAGCACTGCTATCTAGTGCATTTTTTGTGGTTGGTAACTACTATGATGTCATCATAATCACCACACTCTGCTGCCATTTTCTCCATTTTGATTGAATTTCTGCTATAAAATCTACCTGTTTTTCAGGGTGGTAGGTGGATTAGATTGATTTAAATTCCATAGGTTTCTTGTACAATATAGGTACTGCAGAACGTCAAACAATTCAAGCTGCACAAAGTAATATTTATGATATCTATATGGGGATGAAAGAGGCTTTAAGTATATAAATACAACTACTCAATCTCACGCATATAAAAAAATTAAAAGATAAATAATCATATCCAAATATATATCTAACATGACTTCATTAAAAAAAAATCAATATTTAAGTTGCTTAAGTTGCAATTTAAGGAAAAAGGAAGCATAGAATTTCATACATTAATATTTTGCCATATTGTTTATATTGTCTCATGGCTAGTTAAAGATCATACATTATTCATCTGTGAATTCATCAATTGAATACTAGAGCTTATTGCATAGATATTGTGTAAGAGCAGATTTTAATCATTTACTATTATTGGTTGATAATAATTTCAGAATAATTGCAAGAGCATTATAAGTATATGTTATAATGCATTCATTACAAACTCCTTTTTGATAATAAGATAAATATGCAATGACTATGCAGATTACTCTTCTCTCAATATATATTTGCATATTTTAAATGAAATGGTATTGACGTTTAATGTAAAAATTCATAAAAAAAAAAAAGGATACACTCACAAGAATGTATTAAAACTTTCTGTTTTCAAAATAAATTTCTTCATTATTTTCTATTATTTGCACCACAAATAATTTGTATTGCCTTCTTTTGATATAAACCTATAGCAAAGATACAACATAGGTGGGACAAATTAAATTTTAGAGGGAGTACTTATCTCCTCCTCACTTTCTCTCATTCTGAGATACACAGTTACATAATACTAACAATTATCAAAATAAGATAAAATAGTATGGCTTACTGAAACAGTAAGTTTTCTACCACTGACAGAAGAGCTATTGCCAGTTATAATGCTAGATGCATTACCAGTTTCATTATAAAATGAAAAGAATGCCTTTAAGGGTATTTGGACATCTTAACATGATTTCAGAAATACCTATAAACTGATATTATAGTTTTATCTCATGACATTGCATACAGCATTTAACTGTCACTAGTGCAACAATACAAATTGTAGCATGCATTATTTATAAAAGTGACAATGCAGTATTATCACATCCTTACCAAAATCCAAAAATTATAATAACACAAGCTCACAAGCTTAGATGCAATGATTGCTCTTGAATGATCATATAATTTACGTTTTATTTCATGAAAAGTATTGCTGAATTTTCTTGTTTGTGAGTTTACTTTTTAAAATTTTCATGGTTAGTTGTTTATTATATTTTAATAAAATTTAAGAAGTTGTCTTTACTGCTTCCAACTTAGTACATATTTCTTACTTCAAGTAAAATCTAGTTCTAGTTTGCTCTTTACTTTTGATATGCCTCTCTTAAATTAATGACTGGCAAATAATAAGCTTTGTGCTGAATGAGTTGCATATATATTGTTATTCATAATGTCATAAAGTATGGCAAGATAATGAACAAAAGGGGCATCTCTCCATTCTGGAATACTTATAATAAAGTGTTTCAGAATTCTATTTCAGAAAATGTTCTCCTAACAATGTAATTTCAGATAAGTTAGAATTTGAGATTCACAACATTTAATGCAAACTTTATATGTGCAAATGTTGTTTTTACTTTTAATTGTACAGATTTGAAACATAATATTTAAAAGGTTTATTGTGTATAATTAATAAATTACTAAATGTCCACTCATTTGCCAATCTAATACTGCATACTGCAGTTTGGCACATGTTTGGCACTGAGCAGAATGGTCTAGTTTTAAGCTTAATACCAAATTGCAATCAATTATGTATTACATTGAACCAGATGATGAAGCTGAATATGAAGATGTGGGTGACAATGAAGGAGCTGGTAGAATGAACCAAAATATATGAAGAATACCTGCTTTTCCTATAATTAATTCCACTTAAGAATGTTGTGAGCAGTACCTTAATGGAAAGCAAAAATCTGATTGCTTACTATTATTAATTAATTAATAAATATATCTCAATTGTGTTTATATCAAATAATGAAGTTTCTGTGCTCTTAAATCTTTCACTCACTAATGCTCATATTCCACATGTCCTCAATTGTTACTGCAGTAAAAATGAATATGTGTACAACAAATAAAATGCTTTCAGTCTGTATTTCTGAAACTATAACCCACTAAATTCAAGAATTTCTATTTTAGACTTGTGTTTATCATTACTTTTTGTCAACATTCCTGGTAGCCTCTCTATGTCAGTTGATCAGAAAAACAGAATCAACAGCATAGCACATGGTATGAATATGACACACTGCAACAATCATACTAGTGAACAGGAGTTACTATGAAGCCGATGCTGCTTACTGTTACTACTTCCACCTGCTCCATTGCCTCTGAAGCTAGATGAACAGCACTGCTGCTGTGACTGACTATGGTAACCATGGTGATGATTGTGGTGATAATGGTGATCTTGAGTTGGAGATGGTGATGAAGATGTATGAAGCACCAGCCTTCTTGCTCGCATACACAGACTGCCATCTGAATGTGATGTTGATGGTGTCCGTAGGCTCTGTTGTTCATCCACGCTGCCTAATAAAGATGCTGTGGTTGCAGTTAGAACTGCATTGCTCAGTGCAACTTCATTCACTTCGCTGTCTGTGATACTGAGCCTTTGAATGCTTGTTTGGAGGTTTACATCTAACTCACTGTTGGAGGGAACAGGGATGGGTATAGGAGGGGGAGGGGAAGTAGATCTTAGTGGTAGCAAAAGAGGTTGATATGATACACTGTGACAAGACATTGATTTACCAAGAGATCTAGATCTTCCTGGTGATATTTTTGCAATAGCAGTATTGGTGACTGGAATAATGTTGTAGGTAGTAGTGGTAGTAATGGATGCCATGCTGGATTTTGAGCATGCTCTTGATTGGGCAGTGATTAGATCATCGCTGGTACTTTCACGGCTAGCAGAATTACTAGATGGCATTAGCACAGCTCCCATGGAGTTGGAACGTGATTCTATCAGAGAAAATATTACACAGATGTTAATTCTTACAACTTTCCTTTATGTTAAATTTCTTTTAAGTACACATTGAAACTTATTTCATATAGAGGTCTTATAATTTTCTTTTGCTGAATTAGAAACTAAAAGCTTTAGGTGCTGCAACTAATCTCTCAACCTCATCAGGTATGACATTGCTGAGTGACTTAAAAAGAAATTCTAGTCTCAACCTATAGCATTCTCTTTACAGAAATCATTGTCATAACAAACTAAGAAATTAACACCTCAAAGGTATTCTGTCAATGTTAGAATTAAAGATAATGACAGTATGTGTATATATCCTAACATTTTTAAACATATAGTATGAATGGTAACCATGGAAATACTATTTATGAGCTATATTGCTGTATTAAAATGTGCACTTCTTTTAAATTTCTTTTTACTTCTTCCTTTAGTGTTACCTAAACTTTGAAACTTTGAATGGGATGCCATACCTTCTGAACTGCTCTTATATTGAGTGTTATATAGTTTTTCATAGTATATTTACAGTTTATTATAATTATAAATTATCAATATGAATTTATTTCTATTGTACCTTAATCAAGCATTATTTTAAACTTTATTAACATATAGTTATTATTTTAATATTACTTTATGCATGCAGCACACACAAAATGATACAAATAGATGAAAAAACACTTTAAGGAATAAGCAGATCACATACTTTTACTTTTGAATACATATTTTTATCAGATGCAGTAAATAAAAATGTATAATGGTGAAAATAAATTGACAGTTTGATAGTCACCTTAATTTAATATTCTTACATCTGCCACTGATTCAGAAAAAGATAATTAATTAATTAATTAATTAATTCTATGAGGATTGGGACATAAGTAAGGCAACTATTTTTTTTTCTCCCTCAAGAATGTGGGACCAGCACATTTTATAACATGCAAATGGAAGGAGTAAGTGTAACTGTTCAAAGTATGAACAATATGGTCATGTGCCTCAGGGTTAGAGGGAAAAGCAAAAAAGTGAATAAATAACAATATTGTACTATATGCATTTAATAATCACAAGGCTACATTGACGTTACAAACAGATGACACATCCCCCTATGCATTCTCAAAATAGTCCCCATGTACTTTACTTCCTGTTGATGGCTGCAGCATATTGTATATCATTTCCATTTTTTAACTTTCTGCAACTTTCTGTAGTTGAAGGTCTTCTCATAGTATCCTGTGAATGGCATGCCAGTTTCCGCTGCAACTCAAGCAGGGTCCATTGTTGTCTGATTCCATACTGTTGTTGATTACTGACATGACATATTATGCTGCACACTCATATGTCTTCATGAATGTTGAAGGTCACTGTTTAAATTGTTTCCTTACTGAAATGCTGCAGCCCCCCTAGTGACAGTTCAGTATGGAAGGTAATATTCCCTATAGCTTCCACCAGCTCCATGTAGCATTCTCTGGCAGTAAGCCATTAGAGAATGTCTAAGTTCACACCAAGTAACTTCCATCCTGCCAGTAGTTTGCTAACCACTGATGATACTTGCTATCATGCAATAATCATGCATCACACTAATGACATCAATACATACTACAAACAATGTATTCTTCAGGACATGCAATCAAATTATGGTCATATTATTTATCTTTTAGAAAGAATATAGTTGCCATGACTTATGCCTTAACCCTTACGTGTGATAATTAAATCATTTTTATTTGAAAAAGAGACAGCTGTGTAGATCAAAGCCAAGCTGGATGAATTTCATCAGGACTTTTCACCGACTTTGAAGAATATTTATTTTAAATGACCTTAAACATATTTATTCATAATCTCTTCTGAGTCAAAATATTTAGAACGCTCTTTATGAGTTTACTCACAGGAGGTTTACTTAGGACATGTTTTGTGGAACACTTGTCTACATCCTCAGCTGTTAAATGTTTGTTGAATCATTTGTAGAAGTTGGGTAGGTAGGTATGGGTTAACTCTGGTACTGTTAATTTGAATAAAAAGTCTCCTTCTGGGATGTAAAAATTCATTAAGTTTTTGCTCATGTTTTATATGTATATAACATTATTTTTCCTCATCCCGTAAACAGACAGTTCTTTATTCAAGTTTATCACAAGATCACCAGAGTCAACTCATATACCTTCTTACTCAACTTCTATGAATGATTCAACAGTCATTTATCAGCTGATGTTATAGACAAGTGTTTCACAAAACATGTTCCTGAGTAAATCTCCTATAATGAAACCATAAAGAGTATTCTAAATATTTCAACTCAGAAGAGATTATTAATGCTTATTTCACCATATTTGATTTCAAATTGAATTAATATTGATATTTTTACATGTTTCAAAGATGAAGCATACAATGGATACTCAATTTAGGTTGCCATTGAGAAAATCATTAAAAACAATGTTTGGTCTTAATGAAAGATTGCAAGGGAAAGTGTGTGAAATAGTCAAAATTATAGTGATCTCAATTGAAAAAGTGTAATATATCCTGCAAAAAAGCTGTGTGCATGATGAGTCTGCAATTGTAAACTGTAAATCAAAAACACTGTTAAAGGATATTTCAGTGCAACTTTAGCCATGTTTAATAACAATCCACAATTCATGTTTTTAGAATTCCCAAGAGATAATTTCTATTAGACTCTTAGCAAAGAGTAAAACAGTAACAGAGGTGTATTAAGCAACATTATCAAACAACTTGAAAGATGACTTAGCCCTCTGTTGGACACATTGCCTAATGTTATATGAATGGGCACAATGATCTGAGAGATACCAGCCATATTTATGGTTCTGAGCTATCTGAAAATCCTTCTATATATAATTTTATTTTTTATTATTTTAGTGTTTTATATATATATTGTAGTATTCTTTATTTCAGTTCTAAAAAAAACATTACTGTATATGTGTTGAAGTGATATATGCTTATATTACAGGAAGTTTATTATTATTATTGTTGTTGTTGTTGTTGTTGCTGTCATACTAGAACAAGGAAAAGAAAATAGCATTATATTGCATAAAATAGGGGTAGTCAGCAAACATCATCAGGTATTTTAATATTTTAATGAAATCAGTGACCTTTCCCCTAGTTCTTTCACAGAAAATAAATGTAAATTTTGTAAGAGCTGTTCTTTGGAAACTAAGAGGAAGCATATTTCATGAAATTTATAGAATCTAAGAGGAAGCAACCTTCATAAATTTACTACTGTTTAGAACATGCATAACAGATTTGTAAGAAGAGTGCTGAGATCTGCAGTAATTCTTTTCAATTTTTTTTTATTTATAAATTACAAGTTATTTCAGAAATTTGTAGCTAATTATAATAATGTTATACTCCCAGGGTTATCTGTAAGTAAATATGGTCATTTAGCTTTACTTTTTCTGATTTCTGTGACAATGTATGCATGAAAACATACAACTAACCAATAATGAACAAGGAAGTGCTACAATGACTTTTAAGAATCTATTGTGGTTAGAGCCTAGCTGAAAGAAAGGCATCTTTCAGACACATTGTGCCCAAGGGTTAAAGAAAAAATGACCAAATTGGCATACAAAAATTATGTTCTTTTACCTGCACAATACACCATCCAACACACTGATAATCAAATTGGAAAAAGTTACTTGAACTGGGCTTCTCATTCATCCTATTTCCGCAACTTAGCATAGTGACATTTTGCTATTGCCAAACTTAAAAATTTAGCTCACTACATTTTTTTTAAACAAGAATGCCATTGCAGCTGTGAATGATTATTCTACAGAATTTATTTTTTCAGCAGGGTGTAAACATTAGAAACTGTTTGGACCAATTGATATTAAACAAAAATTATTGTCTAACTTTTTTGCCAAACTTTTGAATTGACCCTTGTTTAGCTTGTAATACCGTCCTAAAATTCAACCACAGTTATTGAGAACTACTAACACAAGATTGCTTCTGGGGTCTAAAGTCCAGAATATCTGGCTGCAGACCTGGGAAACCTGGGTTTGATCCCTGGCACCCATAAGAAATTAAAAAAAAATACTTGGAATTAAATGCACAAAGCCTTGTGAGGACAAATGGGGAACTGTCTGATAGACAGGTAGCATATTTTGATCTCAAGGAGAAGATAAAGGCTGGCTTTGCTATACTGACCATGTAGCTCCTCTGTAGCATCCTTTGGGGCAACAGTCATTTCAGAAGGCCTAGACATCCAACAGGCTGTCATACCAGAAATTTTATTTCAATTTAATATGGGAAAAGGTAATTGTAAATATAATTTTTTAAGTATATCACACTGCATTACAACAATGTTTGTGCAGCAAAATCAAAGTCATGCATATATAACATTATCTGTTGCAGTCAGATATCAAAATGAGAAAATATAAATATAAAATATAAGTAAAAACATAAGTTTAGTACTCGTCTTAAAAAAATAATCCTGTTAAATTTCATGATACCAAAATATGATGGCTATATGATCTCTCAAATTAAATTATTCTAATCAAATTAATGGACAATATCATTAGTTTAAGGAATTCTTTTATTTTGTTGTTTCAAATCAGAACTTTGTCTGGATATAGTTATATCTTACCTCTATTGCTTGAGGTCTTTACAGGAGAATTTGCAACAGAGCGCCTTGCAATATCCTGAAACGTAACTGGGGAATACACACGACGCTCTTCCCCAACACTGGAAATACCAAGGTTTGAACCTTTTTCTGCATACTTTTCAGTTTCTATTCTTTGCCCAGAGGTTGATGTGAGGCGAGTCAGCGGCATTCGAAATTCACGACGATCTAGCCAATATGTTTTCATTGTTCCTACAAAAATGTATAAGATTAGTTTTTGTTCTTGTTAAATTTCATTAACTTTTGAGCAACTGACACACAAGTAGATTTCTAACTTTCAATGATGACAAATGAGGGGATATTACAATAGCATATAGTATAATTAAAAGACCCATTCAAAATGAATAAGAATGTCACAGCTTTCCAAATCTTAAAGGCATTGAAATTATGTACTATTTGTATTATCTACAATAAAAACGGACATCAAATGCTATTTTAAAAAATGAAAATGATATTTGGTGCAACAATGTGGATATTGATGCAAAAATTGATGCCACTAGTATGGCTTAGTACAACCAGTACATCCACTGATGTGAACAAGTTAGAGAGGAAGATCATTATGGACTGAGGTGGATCAATTTGTTTTTTGTGAAAAAAAGATAAAGTGCTATGTAGTCAATATGTGAATGCAACAATAAGGCTCATTAATGCCTTAAGCTTTGCTAGTGAGGAAGAAAAAGGTCAGAAAATTTAAAGTTGTGATTGATGTCATTCCTTGCATTTAACAATATGGGTCTTGAGTAATTTTTCATCACTGGTAAAAAATGATGAATTTTTGTTTCACTATCAAATACTGCAAACAAAAAACATGAGAGAAGTCCCAAACTCAAGAAATTTTTACCATCTAGTATGTAGCCATTTTTCTGCTCTATATCCATGTTTAAGTAGAACAAAATTAATGAAAAATTTGAGTGATTTCTGCATAAAAAATTGCAAAATTATATTATATTTCACTGTGAAAATTCCCTCTATTTAAAACTACACTGAATAATAGCTCTTTCTGAAATGTTATGGATAATTATATACAGTTTTTAAATTACACTTTATGATTAAATGTTTATAATTAGCATGTACAAGTCATATACTTTATATTCAGTATGTTACTGCATAGAATAGGTTAAAAATTGCTTTTTATCCATGCAGTGGCATTGGGTTATTTTTGGAAGATAAATAATGTGACAAACTTGATGGTAACAATTACTTCATTCTCTGTTATAGTTTGAAATATTGATAAGGGATCAAGGAGAGCAGTGTAAACTTTTAACATGTGTAATGACTACAATAATATATCATAACAATGCTATTGTAATACTACATATTGTTGAGCATTGGATTTTTTGTTATTTAAGATCCTTAACATGTTTTAACCATGTGCATTTTATATACAACAACATTTGCTGTTAGAAAACCAATAGAATTTGCTGTTTAGAGAAGCATTGAATGTTTTAAATTGCAAAATGCAATATTAAAGTCTATCATGCCAGAATAGGCAAATACACTCCTTTGCAAGGGCCCATGTTTATTGAATAAGTTTATTTAGTGAAATTTGAGTAATTCTTTTCAATAAAGTTTATTATTACATTTCACTATGAAACTCACAATTATAATTATAATTAAGAAAGGTTTTTAACATGCCATATAATCACTGTAAGGAGTATTTAAATATTAAATTTTGCCCCTTCCACTACTGTACATTCTAAAAACACATATTTATTTATAATAGATTGTGCAGTTAATAAAGGCATCCACTGCTATGATCCATCTACTTGTCAATGGTAGACCTGGGTTTGAACCCCAATGATAAATGCTCATTTATTTTTTATTATTTTTATTTTATTCGCAAAATTAAGGACTTAGGGCCTTTTCTTCCACTCACTCAGCTTATATAGATACATACATCCAAATATATTATGTTGCCTGGGTAAGGTTTGGTTAAGTTTTCCTTGAGTTTTCCTTTACCCTGAAAAAGTGAACACTAGCAACTTTAGACACTAAGTACTCTGGATAAATTTACATTACCATAACCTTGTTGAATTAAAAGTAAAACTTCTAAAATCATTTCAATATATTAAACTCCCTTGACGTTTCACATTAAAACTTTTGTTATTAAAAAGTAAGTTGGGACTAGTTTCGTAGGTCACTTGCTCACATTGTCAACCAATTGATGACTAACAGATCTCTTCAAGTAAGATGTATACTTGACTGTGTGCGCTCTGGAGGTCTGTTGATGAACCTGTACAATATGTTGTCTGCTTCTAGTATATCAAAATTCATAAGTCTATGTTCATATTTTTTTATATAAATCTTTTCTCATATACTAAGTTCCTTTGGGTGTTGAACTGCTCTTAGAATTATTATATCTTTTCTAAAGCTAAGAGCAGTTCACCACCCAAAGGAACTTGTATATGGGAAAAGATTTATATAAAAAAATATGAACATAGACTTATGAATTTTGATATACCAGAAGCAGACAACATATTGTACAGGTTCATCAACAGACCAGAGCTCACACAGCCAAGTATACATCCTACTTGAAGAGATCCATTAGTCATCAATTGGTTGACAAGTAAGCAAGTGACTCACGAAACTAGTCCCAACTTACTTTTTAATAAAAAAAGTTTTAATGTGAAACATCAAGAGAGTTTAATATGTTGACATGATTTTAGAAGTTATACTTCAATTCAACAAGATTATGATAGTTTCACTGTGTGGATTCCTACATTCATTTTTAATTGAATTACATTACCATTTTATCCATTCCATTCATGTCTTGAAAATCTTTGGAAACTGGCAGGACACTAAATGCTTATAAAAATTAAATACATAAAGACAGCAAAATCTGATTCATATTCAGAGAAAGAGGGGAGGCTATCTTCTCAAACAATTTATGCTGTTTGGGATTAAAATATATAATGAACTGCCAATATTGGTGAAGCATTACCAAAGAATAAATTTAACATCAAATTAAAGAAAAATGTTAATTAATTATTTATCATTTACAATATTGTATAATTCTCCAGACTGAAATATATATTGTACACAGAGACCAATGTAAATAATATTGCATTATTTTATACTCACTGTAAATAAAAAATTTTGACCATGTACAATAATATTCACAGATTCTCTATCATATTTCACAAACAATAAATTAGGTTTACATGGATTAGAACTTTGCTTACCTTTTCCTTTAACCTGTATTTCTCCTCGTTCAGTAACCATATATGATGGAGACAAGAGATCTCGTGTTGACTGTGAGATATGTATTTTCATTGCCTCACTGGTTGATTCCATTCGAGATGCAGTGTTAACTGAGTCCCCAAACAAACAATAACGTGGCATCTTGAGCCCAACTATACCAGCTACCACTGCCCCTGAGTGTACTCCTACTCTGATCTGCAAATGTGAACCTATGAAATAAATGATAGTAGTAAACATTTACAGAAACACATTCTGAATGCTAGCAGTACTGTTTATTTTTTCAATATACATGATTACAGCTAATTTTTCCATTTTTTAAATTTAGAACTATATAACAAGGGCCATCCAATAAATATTTTTCTCACAAAAAATACAGCATCAATGAAGTTTTTGAATACTAATTTTATTAGGTGTATTGGCATCCTAAATTAATTTAATTATATGGTTTGCTTACTTTGACATCATCATGGAGGTGCCACTACAATGCATCCATTGTGTCTTGTATGCAATATGTTTTTTCGCAGCATAAGATAAAACTTTTGCAAATATCGATTGTGAGCTAGCTTCCGATTATATTATACTCGAAGGGGGTATGAGTATTCAGATGGTTTGATGCTGGCATGATTCATGGAAAGACATGAAAAGGTGTACGACAAACAATGTAGTGGACGGCTAATTTGAGGGATGTTGTTTAGGAACTGTCAGGAATTTTTTCTGGTGCATTGCTTGCCTCACAGAACCAAAATAAATGCTAAAAAATACTGTAAGATGCTGATGTCTCTTAGAGCTGCAATCAAATGGAAATAAGGTGGGCTTTTGACTCTCAAAGTTCTGCTACTGCATGACAATACTTGCCTACACTTATCTGAAAGAATCCAGGAGTTGCTTAGAAATTCAAAAAGGAAATTTTCTGTCACCTACTTTATTCTCCTGATCTTGCCCTAAGTGATTCTTTACATTGAACTCAAAAGGCTTGTAAGCTAGGGATTTAAAAATGATGATAAAATGAATAAAATCAATAGATAGCTATGCAATCAGGACACAGTATGGTACAGACAAAATATTATATCTGGTGCTGTGATACCAAATATGCTTTGAAAAAGATTGTGATTATGGGTATAAATAGCTTAGGATTTGTAGAATACTCCAAATTTACTTAAAAATAAAAGTAATATATTTAATATTTTTCCCACAATTGGGAAACTTAGTTATTGGTTAACCCTCATATAAATTTACTAGTTAGTACAGTACTAAAAAGAAATAAAATTAGCAACCTTGGTCTCCCCCTTGCACAGGTCTGCTCATAACCCTGTAACATTTTTATTTACTAAGGAAATATAAATATGTGCTTATATCTGTTCTACATATGAAAGTTATTTCACAAATAATGCATATGTTAGCATTGCTTGAAATAGATGATGCAGAGATGTCAATTGTGAAGAAGTAGCATGTGTTCCTTAATTCCTTAGTATACATTTTGAATGGAAAAATTTGTCTGTATTTTCCTGTTGGATTACCTGCTACCATAAAGAGCATGTCAGCATAAGCAATGACCATAGGTTGGAAATTCTGATAAATTCAATAGATGAACAAAGTATGAAACCTTTTGGCAAACTTTCTTGAAGAAGATTGTTTAACTTAATATTTTGAGAATGTACCTGTGTACTAGTTTCATTATTGTCACTTCCATTTCCCACCCATGAGAGATGTGCAAATTGAGACACGTTCAGTTTCACCTATAGCAAAATGGAGTTGACATGCTACAAAAAATGTACTGCTTTTGTCTCAACAAATCTTCAACCAAGGTCTATGCAATGCTACAAGAGGCCTCTGGAGAGTTTGCATGCAGTTGAAAATGATGTTATAGGAAGATGCAGAGTTTATTTCATGGATAATTATTACTAATGAAACTTAGCTACATCATTTCAAACCTGAGAGCAAACAGTAAAGCTCTGTGTGAAAATCTCCATCATCCACCCGCTCTCCCAAAAAAAAGGTTGCTTTAGCAGGAAAAGTTATGGTCATCTCATTTCACAATTACACACACAACTGTAACAGGACCATACCACAGAGATATCCTGAAAACTCTGCAAGACCATATCAAATGCAAAAGGGTACATTTCCATGCAATAAGTGGGATGCTGCACCACCATAGCCATACATCACAAATGGTGTTGCTGAATATCTCACAAAAATCAATGTAATGAGTGTCTCTCATCCTCCCTATAGTCCAGATTTAGTCCGGTGTGACTTTTTCATTTTATCCACATTGAAGAAACTCCTTCTTGGAAGGCATCTTCCATCATCAGAAGCGGTGGTGAATGCTGCAAAAGTGATTCTGCAGGACCTCTCAAAAATGGCTTCCAGCATGTCTTTGAAGACTGGTAGAAATGCTGAGACAGGTCCATTTCACCTAATGGGGACTACTTTGGAAAGGTCATCAAAATTATAAGAATAAGTAAAGCTGCTTCATATGAACAACTATTTCAGCACTTTCTGCACTGCTGAAAATAGGCACCATTCTTACAGTTCAGCCCCCAAGACAATGTTATGTTTATAATATCTCAACATCAATAAATAAATAAAACTTCATAGACTAAACTATTGTTTAGATTTTTCCAAAGAGCTTAAATTGTACAGGAGCAGCAATGATTTAAAATTGAACATTGATAGTCACTTATATTTCTAGAAATATCAGATCTTTCCTAATTTTTCCCCAGTAACTTTGTGAGTAAACTTATGAGTTAGTTCTTAAATAGGATTATGCCTTATTTTACCTGTAGAAGGATCTTTAAGGTCAGTGATGGCCTCCACCATATCAAGGGCCATGTCACACACCTTTTCTGCATGGTTAACTTCTTTCTCAGGAGCACCTGATACCACCATATATGCATCACCTATGGTCTCCACCTGACGACGATATAAAACAGCCTGGTCAGGCCTACGGTGGGATGAAGCCTAATAAAGGGAGGAGGATACGCACACAAACACAAAGAGATAGATAGAAGGAGAAAGAGAGAGAAGAGAAACAAAGGGATATATCAAATCAAATGTTTTCATGCAAAGAATGGATTATATATATATACTAAGTTAAACATGATAAAAATAACTTATAACAACAGCCCAGATGGTCTTTTATATGAATATAAATATTTACTATTTTATACATATTATAATTACAATTATAAAATATTTCCTTGATCCTTGAGCGCTTATTAATTCAGGATCCTATTCAACTAACATCCCAGTTTTTATGTACATGGATCCCACATCACTCTAACTATACATATTATCAAGTGAACATTACAAATACTTCCCTAAAGGTTATCATCTTCTCTCATTGTTACTTTATTACCTTCTTCTTTCACCTTGATCAATTTCCCCCACCTCTTTTCACTTACTTTCCCTATATAATTTTCAAAGTCACTCAAGAATTCTGTTCTGCTAATCTCACAAATCTTTAATGCCAGAATTTCTGCCTGCAATTATCCCACTTCTTGTTCCATATTTCCTCTCTCCGTCCTTCAGTTTCTATACATTCTAATATACAGTGCAAGTTTTCTACCTTACCACATAATGGACATAATTCTTTGTCAAATTTTACCAGACCTATCATCATTGTTCCTGTCCTTGCCCATGCCATACCTCTTCCCTACCTATTTTGTCACAAACCTAAATATATTTTTCCCTGCCTCACTCTTTCTCAAAAATCCTATTCAGAGTTACTCTTATCTCTTAGGCTACCAAGTGTTTCCTGTTTCTCTATACCATCAATCCTTACTTTCACTTTATTCCATGCATCTAGCCCATTTGGTGACTGAAAACTAACTAACTCTCCCAAACCAATTTATCTTACAATATCCTTTAAGCTACTTACCCAACTTCCTACCTGTTTACTTTTTCCTGCATCCCCAAGCTGTCTTTGAGAATATTTCCTTCCTCTAATGATTATATCCTCTGCCAGTATTTCATAATGCATTTTATTACTAGACCTTTTCAGCCGACCCTTCTTAGTTCCATCAGGGCTACTCCATTGGATGCTGCTCTAGGTATTCCCAACATCATTTTACAGACTGTACTATGAACCTGATCTATACATTCCCACACTTTTTCTGTCCCCCATATTTCTATCCCATGCATCATTTTCAATTCAACTGTAGCTAAATAAACTCTCTCTAACCAGCTTACACTCATATTTGGTATTTTCTTCAAGCATGTTCTTATGCTATTGATAGCTAATTTTCCCTTCCTTAGTGCATTTTTCTGTTGTTCTGTCTATTTTCCATTACTGTTCAGTCTTATCCCTAAATAATCAAATGTCTTCACACTTCAGTTTCACTCCCCTCTAGCTCAGCATTTCCTATATCTGCTGAGTTTGTTCCCTTTTTTACATATAAAAGTATTTTATATGAAAGAGTTTTGATATAATTAATGCTTTTTTTAAAAGTATTATTAACCAAAGAATAGCAATAATATTAACAATATATGACTAAACTTCTCTGTAGATGTGTGCTTATTTTGCCATAAGCACCAACAACCCACAGAATCCTCTCAAAACAAATAGATAGCTTCCATGTGCTAATTTTAAATAATGACTACATGTATGCACTTAGACCATGTATGCTGTTTCATGCAATTAGTACGAAAACATTATTTTTAAAATCAATAAAATAATTTTTATACATTACTTATTTCTCTTAAATATGAGCTGCAGCAGTTTGCATTTACATAACAAATAAAAAGCTAACATTTGTCAATGTGTAAAACAATTTTGTAAATATTTCTGAATGTACAAAATTCACTGGGAAAAAATTAAGTGAAAAATCTTCTTTTATTCTCTTTATTAAATATTTTTTGAAGTATAGATATTTTCTTGTATATTAATTTTGCAAATCACTGCACTTTCATTTGTTTTTGTTAGGTAATGTAAGAATCTTTCAGACTCTATACAGGTGTTATTTTAAAAAAGTTATATGGCACATAATATAAGCATGTACCTGTCTTTCTAACTTTGTTAAATATGCAATTTTTCAAGACTAATTCAATTATTCACAATATTTACCTTGTATACACAATTTCTTTCTG
The DNA here is from genome assembly GCA_030762175.1 of Metallyticus violacea. NCBI lineage: Eukaryota > Metazoa > Arthropoda > Insecta > Mantodea > Metallyticidae > Metallyticus > Metallyticus violacea. The sequence continues at coordinate 24,217,825 of CM060831.1, read as the reverse complement.
TAAGTGTATCAAATATGGAGTACATGGCATTTAGCATTGACACAACTTCCATAGGGGTGATGCGGCTGCAGATTTCTGTGAAGGTTACCACATCAGAAAACAGTATGGACACACTGTCAAACATCTGTAACACAAAAATGCATATATTTCTTGAATAAATATGTAATAACGGTGAAAATGTAAAGGACACTGAGACTGAGAATTTGCTCAAAAATTATAAATAGAGATTATTGTACCATAAATCACTTTAAAAGTCATCTTAAACATTTATATGTATTATATCTTTGTACCCTCTAAACAGAGGCAGTTCTACTGCAAGGTCATATGGATATGCCCTCCAAATTGCACATGAAACAGATATAAGTTTATATTTTTTTCATTTTCTTTTCATACAAAAATGTATACACCTCTTGAATGATATATATAACAGTAAAATGTAAAGGACACTGAAGGTGAGAATTTGCTAAAAAATTATAAAAAGAATTGAAAAAAGAGATATTTCCACCATAAATTACTTTAAAACTCATCTAAAACATTTATGTGTATTATGTCTTTGTACCCTTTAAACAACAGACACAGTTCTCTGCAGGTCATATTGTCGTATACCCTCCAAATTGTATATCAAACAGACATGGTTAATATTTTCTCACTCTATTTTGAAAAACACTTACTTTTCTTTATACATCACTGTGTATACTGGAATGTCTTATGAGAATTGGCAACATGGGGATGGTCACAAGTCTTTTCTGAACAATAAATATGTTCTGTACTTGCCTTCAGGGCCTAAATGGTGGAGTCTGGTTAGGTACACCTTTGCTTAATGATCATGATGAATTTGTGACCATGTAGCTCCAAAAAGTACTCACTTTAGACCAGACGATGCCATCTTACTATTAGCTACCACTTTTATTTATTTATTTCGTTTATTTATGAATACTATTTAGCATTTCAGGTCATCAATTCAGGGGATGAAACTGCCAATAAATTGTATTCTTTCACTTTTGAGGTTCTTTTACTTTACTTTTAATCTATGACCTAGTATCCATGGCTTTACTTCCAACTTAGCATTTTATGTCTGAATAAAACCATTGACTCTGGTTGAGATTGAACCTGTGATTTGAACAGCTGGAACAATGAGAACAATGAGTCATGTAATAACTAAATAAGAAAAAGAACAGAAACTCTATGTATATGCTGCTAGCAACGAAAGAAAAAATTGATAGGGTATAATTTTTGTTTGCAGTGCTGCCACATATGCTCCATTTATCTTTTCTTCTTTTTTCTCATCCTTCTCTCACCCTCCTGATCTAGTACCTGCAGATGAACAAAGATTTGAATAAAGCAAAATTTGCAGACAGAGCTTTTTGCTCAATCTTAAAAAATGCTTATTAAGACTGTTTTTAGAAGCTCATATGCAGTTGAGAAAGGTTTATTAATAGAGGAGGAGATTACTTAGATAAAGCAAAGTAAGATGCAGCTAATCTCAAATGTTCAGTTATTTTCTTAACAGATCTGCCATGGAGGAGGCAGACAACTTGATTAGCACAGGCGCTATTATAATCAAATGAATCAATGGTGTTTAATGCCCGTTTTTACTACAGAGGCACCATAGGCGATGAACACTGATGATACATGAGATGAAATGGTATAGTGGGAAAGGATTTATTTAAGGAAGGAAATGTTCCAGGCCTAAATTTAGGATACCTTCCCGCATTTGCCATTTATGAGGACTGAGGAAAACCTGGAAAAAACCTCTTTCATGGAGGACGGTCCTGGTAGGATTCAAACCTAGACCTCCAGCTCATGAGTCCGCACCTTAATGACCTCAGCCACCCATGGTGGTCATTATAACCAAATCAGCTTATAACATACAATATTTCCATTCCATTCAATTAAACTGCACATTAACAAGAATTATTCAGTAGGTCATGAAACTGAAGAAAGAACAAATGGAAAACACTGACAAAGAAACATTAAGCAGTAACATTATTAAAGTTAACCGCAAGACCTCCCTGTTTGCATAGCACTGCTTTGCTTGTTACTAGAATGATTTGATTATATGTGTTACCTCCGGGAAGAAATTAATACAGACCATCTTCAATCCTGCTCTAATTTGTTTAAGGTATATCAATTTGAATGAACATATTTTAAAGCAATATGTGAAATATCAGGAAAACATTAGGTATATTAAGAGCTGGGTTAATAAGATAAAAAATCAATTGGAAAAACATGAGGTGGGTGATGTGTGGATTGAGAGAATGCCTATGGAAGGAATTTTAGATGCAAATCAGTTTGATATTGATACACAGATCATGCAGGGTACAATAAAGGAGAAAACCTCACTTATTTTCTAGAAGAAAATGAAGATAAACTTTGGAAGAGGAAGATATACTGAGAATAGCAACAAAGAGGAAAAATGGGAGGAATTGCTTGGCTCAGTTTAGGATGTTGGAAATTGGGAGGATTCAGAAATAATTGTGAACAGGTCATATGTCCCATTTATAAGGGAATTGAAGAAGCAATCCATATATTATAATAAATTATTTATGAGAAAATCACTCAAATTTCACTAGTTTTTTTTTTTTTTCCTCCCCATTTTACATGGACATGTTTTGAAGGCCGTTGCCTTTATCATCAGCATGGTTCCACTGTCAGCTTCTCAGCATGGTGTTAAAATGTTGCTTTGTGGATTTTATGAACATTGTGATAAGTTCACTGTTGCTTGGAAGATCAAAATTAACTAAATATTATTGGTTTTCGTTAGTGAATATATTTTCCCAAATTGATAATTCTATGGGTTTTTGAAGAGCTTTTAAGAGTTTAGGTTCATGATATGCTACTAATACAGTACTGAAAAATCACAAATATAACACAGAAAAATGGCTACACTGCATATTTGGTCAAGAAGAAAATGAAAAAATTAAAAAAAAAGCAAAAACAAATAAAAGACATTTCCTTACTGAAAGGCTACAAAGGAGATCATATGTATAAAAAATTTACAGTTCATCCATGAGTAGACCAAAAATTTCAAAAGATTTTTAAAGATGCCAACATTATTTTGACTCCAATGCATTTTAAAAGACCTTCTAAAAACCAAATCAAAAGACAAAATTCCACCAGGAAAACAATTAGGCATTTATGAAATCAATTGCAAAGACTGCAATATGAAATATATAAGTAAAACAAAAAAGAACATTACACTGAGGTTTAAGGAACATATGACAAATGTAAAATATAAACACACAGAAAAATCAGCAGTAGTATACCATTTATGCCAAAAAAAAAAAAAAAAAAAAAAAAAAAAAAAAATCCAAAATTAACCTATACTCTTAAAAGCTGTTCAAAAACCCATAGAATTATCAGTGATGGAAAATATATTCATAAATGAAAACAAAGAAAATTTACTTAATTTTGATCTTCCAAACAACAATAACTTCATCACAAAGTTCATAAAAACCATAGAGTGACATCTTAATACCATGGTGGGAAGCTGCCAGTGGAACTGTGTTGATGATGAAGGCAACAGCCTTTGAAACATGTGCAAGTAAGTGAAACAAAACTAGTGAAATTTGAGTTTTTCCTCATAAATAATTTGTTATATTATACTATACTATAGGGTTGGATTGAAATCTTTTGTCACTGACAAGGAGAAAGCCGAAGCCTTTTGCAAACATTGTGTAAAAATTTCAAATTTTCATCCCCTCAGTACTCTCTGAGACTTCGGAGTTTTACTCCCTCTTTAATGATGATTTCACTGAAATAGAAATGGACATCAGTTTGGATGGCCTTGACAAAGGAAAGTGTCTGGGACCTAACGGCATAATAACTGAGTTTCTTATACACCTCGGGCCTTTGGCCAAAAATATTTTACTGAAACTTATAAATTTTACCTGGAAGAGGGGCATACCAAGCAACTGGAGGAAATTAGAGGTGATCATTTTTTGAAGTCAAAGAAAGATCCATAATATCTAAAAAGCTACCAGCTGATGTCATTGATGAGTGTAATGTGTAAGTTAAGTGAAAGACTGGTCTCAAATCACCTTAATTTTATGCTGGAAAAGAGGAAAATCCTGTCTGAGTCTCAGACTGGGTTTAGAAAGCATAGAAATTCCTCTGACCAGATAGTTCTTCTTTCACAGAAAATAAAAGATGGTTTTCAGCAAAAGGAGGGCGCTATTGCTGTTTTTGTGGATTTTTTAAAACAGTTTTTGGCTCAATTTGGAGGAAAAAGCTTATAACAAAACTTATAGCAAATGAAAAAGCTTTTAACAAAACTTATAGCAAATGGTACATAAATGGTAATATCTATAGATGGATTAAATCATTCCAGGATCAATGCTAAATATGTCTTAAATATGATAATGTGATTTCTGGTCATAGGCAAATAAGGCAAGGCCTGCCTCAGGGTTAGGTCTTGAGTCAATTGCTGATTTTGTGAATGCCCTTTATACCCATGAGCCTGGAGTACAGACTTTGCTTTTAGCATATGATCTGGTAATTTGGATCACAGGTAGAGATTTTGAATGCATTGAAAAAATGCTCAAATTAGCATTATTGTTTTCGGAAATGTGGTCAATTGATAATGAGATGACAGTAAACCCACAGAAGACCACGTTTCAGCTTTTTTCACTTAGGACTAAACACCTTGATATAAACCCAAGGATTCCAAGGATCAATTATTAAAAAGAACTGAAAGCACTACCTATTTAGGCTTGTACTTGGAATCAAAACTAAACTGGACTGGTCAAATTAAAAGGGCTGTTGACCTTGGAGAAAACAGGCTAAACTTCTAAAATGATTGGCCGGTACAATCTGGTGTTCTACATAGGTTATCCTTTGCATCACCAGAAGACCTATGTAAGGCCAGCGGTACAGTTTGGTTGTGAAGTACTTATAACAATTTCTGAGATAAATTTGAAAAGATCAGATGTCTTCTAAAATCGTATCCTGACATTTATTACTGGTGAATTCCAAAGTTTAAACAATCTGCATTTTTTATGATTTTTAAATCTAGGAATGGGAGCCAACCATTTCTATTTTCTTCTATGGTAAATTGTATAGATTTATATTGTACATTAAGAAGTTTCAGAGCATCTATTGAACTTTTTGCTGGTATTATTGCAAATATGTCATCCATATACCTATTTCCATGTCTTAAAAAATAAAGGGAAGGTTCTAGTGATATGCATTTCAAAGAAACTCATGAATAAATCTGCTAGAAACAGAGACAAGGGGGTTTCCCATAGCTATACCTGAAGCTTGTTGGTAATATATCTGGCTGAAACTGAAGAAATTTTGTTGAATGCAAATATTAGTAAGTTTCAGTAAGTCTTCTATTTCTTCTGTTAGTAAATTTAAGGGTATTAACCATTTCTTTAACATATGCATAAGCTTCTTTGTAGATTTAAAAATCATAAGAAATGGAGTTTGTTTAAACTTTTGAATTCACAGAAAAGAAACATACAGAAAATTACATAAAAAATTATAGTTATAATCCCATTGCAACATTTCAGAACTTGGCACACAGACTAACCAACTCCCTGTTACTGAAATAGAGTACAAAATGGTATACCTACAGATAATAAAGACGGCTATAACCAATGGTTTTAAAAAAGACACAAAGACAAAGTAATGAAAATTATCAATAAATTTGAAAGACAAAAATCAATTAAAGAAGTTTCCACATTGAAGAACACCAAGGAAAGATACAAACTCAAAAGTTTCCAACTTACCACAACAAATTTAAGAATATTTTTAAAGAACATGGAATAATGTTAGCTCCAAAGAACAAATATAATATCAAGAATTTATTAGCTTGCTCAGTAAAAGACACCATATGAATAGAACAGAATTTAGGAATTTATGAAATGAAATGCGCAGATTGTGATCAGAGATACACTGGAAAAATGAAGAGAAATTTGGAAATTCGGAGGAAAAAACACTTTAAGAATATTCAGTTTAAGCAGGTTGATAAATCAGCAGTAGCAGTTCATGTTTGGACCAAAAATCATGAAATTAAACCAAAGATTAATCTGCTGAAACAACTTTACAACCCAATGGGAAAAAATTTTCATCATAAAAAATAAAAATTTAATGAACTTGATTTTCTCCCTATGGATGAAATCAGCAAGTTCCTGCTACAACCACCAGACACCGCTACAGAAGCATCTGGGTATCCAGTCACCCCTTCCTGTAACAGTAGTCAGTCAACAACTGAGGATGGGAATGATTACTCCGGAAACATGTCTTAGTTTTATGTAAATAAGAGCAATTTAGTTCAAAGAAGTTGAATACTTAACTGTAGGATTTATTACATTGCATTTAAACATTTAGTGTTCTGTTATACTACTCATTTCTTAGAATATTTTCACTTTGTTCAGAGGTGGTATTTTGGGTAAGGATGCACATTTATATAACAGGTAATTGTTAATAAATAAAACCTATATCTGAAAAATCATTTGATCAAATAATCCCAAACTTTGCATTTCATTTCTTTCATGCCATTCAAGCGTAGATAAAACTTTTGTAATTATTTTGATTAAAACTGTAGATTTCCCAAATCTAATCTCAGGAACTTTACAAAGATATATACACAAACACAGACATAAAGGAAATAAACCAATGCAAAAAAAAACAACAGACTCTTGTAGAACTGAAGAAAAATATTCAGTAAAAAATTGAGTGTGTGACTCCCAACTTGTTAATGAATACCTCCAGTAGCACTAAGAGGTGTCTGCAGGCAAATCTTAATGCTAACGGCAACTACTTCAATAATTGCTATTTGATTGCAATTATTTTTATATACCTAGATGTGTCCATGTTTAATATCACTAAATTGCATCCATTAGTGTGAAAGTTATGTGAAAAAATCAGAAACTGAGAACAAATAAAAAGTTCCATATATTTTTATTTTATTTAAAATAAACAAAGGGTCATGACTAACCTCACAGGTGTCTATAGGATTTTCTCCAGTGCGCAGTCTATCTGCCACTTGCTTTGGAATCATCTGATAAAGAAGTTCATCTGTGCGCCTCATTTCTTCATCAAGTTTGCGCATGGATTCCTCCAATTTTTTTGACTTCTGCTGTTCCTGGTCCAGTGCTAATTTGAGCTCAACTGATTGCTGAGTTCCTGCTAGCATCAGGTCCCTACCAACAATACCAGTATTAGAAGGTGAACATTAAGCATCTCTTCTAATTATAATTTACAATAGAACAGCTTTTCTATAGGCATACAGAATGATATCACATTTAAAAATGTAAACTAGGCTGCCTGTTGTACATATATGGAACTTATAATGGCCATAAAAATATATTGATTTAATTAACTGGTATTTTAAAATCTGGATATAAAACACAAGCAATTAGAGTTTATTTATTTTTCTCTCATTCATACTTGGTATATATGAATACTAAATGAGAATCAAAATACAACACACTTTTTTTATAAAATATTTCATGAGTAGGAAAAAGAAAAAAATTATGCCGAAAAAAGTACGGATTCTATCTATTTTTCATATGAACCAAGTCTCTTTAGATAGTTCTCCAGTTATGGCATGAATTTGAATATACCTCATTCTTAGAAATCTGTTTTCTGGAAGTAAAACTATTTGCACAGAATTGATTTCACTTCTTATCTAAACCAAAGCAATGACCTAGGAACTTCTGTGGTCTGAAGAGGTGAAAAAGTCAAATAGTGCAAGGTATGATGGATGGCTGAGCACTACCAATTATACTTTTAAATTTTTGCACAAACAGAAGCTGCAAAGTGAGGGTGCATTTTGGTACTTAAGCTGTGTTCATGACTTTTCCTCTGTGCCTATATCCCCAATGGGCACCTCCAAGAGGAAGGGATGAGATAAGGGAGACACTGGGCAGCCACTGCATGAACTCAGATGGGGTCCCTAACATGTTTCCAGATAGAGTACCCCAATACTGATAGAATCCCTCCCCAAATTATATGAGCCCCTCAGAAAGTCTACTTCCATTCCAGACTCCAAGGTGGAAATATTTCCAAAGTGCAAGCCACTGCCACACTGCACCAGCTCACCATACCCCGGCATTGTTGACCCTGTAAGAGAACCAATGGAATGAAATGATATGAAATGGGAGGATGGAAAATTCTTGAACTGTAACTATCCTCCCAGCATTCACCTAAGTGAAATGTGGAAACCATGAAAAAACCCAAGAGTAGGATGGCTGGTCTAATGGAAATTTAACCTAGGACCTCCCAAATTTGAGTTCTAAGCACAACTGCATGAGCTTTCTGATTAGGTCTGTCAATATAACCATTCCATAAACTCTTCAGCAATTTTAAAATTAAAACTAATAACAACTAATTCAATTGAAATATAAATATAGAGTGTCTCTGAGAAGTTAACATACCTGCTGAAGTCATGCATAGAAAGGTCATTAATATACAATCCTGTGGTAATGAGTGAGTTAAGGTCAGGCATTACAGGGGTGCCCAAATACATCATCATTCTCCAGTTGTCCATGTAAATCATTTGACCTGTAAAAGAGAGGCCATTGTTTCATTAATTTTAAAATAGTATAGATATTTTACCAAGGTTAAAGCTATAGTAGGAAGCCATTAGACAAAAAATTACTGAAGAGGATAAAGAAAATGATGACATTATTATTATTATTATTATTATTATTATTATTATTATTATTATTATTATAATGTTGGCCGACCTAAAAGAAGATGGACAGAGCAGTTCTAAATTGTGGGACCGGAACAAGCCAATAAAGGCTTAAACCGTGATTGATGATGATGATGATGATGATGATGATTATTATGATTATTATTATTATTTTTTTTTTTTTTTTTTTAAATATAACAGAAAGACATATGAGCCTGTGAAAAATGAACTACTCACTGTGTTGATACATTGATACATATAAATGTCTGAATGAGCATAAACACTAAAAATGAAAGCATAATGGTTAAACTGGAAAACCTCATTTTACTGTTTCAGACTCACTTTGAAGCATTCCATTAATTAAAGTTTGTGCACAAAAGTCCTGAGAAGCATAATTTATCTGCTTGCATTCAACAACTCAAAATTCAAAATAAAACTTTTGTGCATTTATGGCTCCTGATGATACAGGACTCTTAGTTCCAGTTGATGGATGATACTGACTACTGAACACTATGCAGTACTTATGAAAATAAATTTATCACACTCCAAGAAAAGGGCACATGCATTATTTGTGAACTGCACAAATTTGCTAATTTTCTATTTCTGAGAGATCATTAATTCAAATTAGAAATATTAGAGGACCAGGAATTGAGCCATTATTTATTGTTATCTAAGACAAAAAGTTTAATTATTTCCTTGATTGCTTACCTCATCAAAATTCTTAAAATATGCATTTTATCATTTAGAGTTGATAATACACCATTAGTATGGTTAGAATTTATCCTGCCATATTAACTCATAAGCTGTTTCCAAATCCAACATTTTTTTCAAAAGTATGAGCCTTTATACCACTTCTATTCAAAAACTTGGTTATAATTTATATTGTACTTTAACTTTCTAATTTATATATTCTAAAATTATTTTAAACTCCCTCAAAAGTCATATACAATGCCAAAATAATGTAAAAAAGAGGTATAAAGGTGAATAAATAAATGAATTATCAGTCTTTACCTTTGAGACGAAGATTTTTATCTTCAGTAGCACCATTAGACTCATCACTAAGAATGACTTCATTCCTTTTTCGATCTGCAGGTCGCTCTGTTAAAACAGGCTCCACTGTTACCAGTTCAAAAATGTTGTTAGTACGATTCAGTATCTGGAAGCATAAACCAAAACTGAGAGCATTATTGTCTACCAAATGCCTTGGACTAGTGATTCTGTGCTTGTAAGTATATTACAGATGACTTTTCCTGTAGTGTATCTAGATATTGGGTTACAGATGGTATTATAATATAATCTAAATATATGTGCCTTTACATTAAAACAAGCTTTTAATATTCCATATTTCTGGCACAAATGATCCTGGCTAAAGATATTCAGTATTTACTTTCTCTCTGCAAAAATTCCCGGACAACTTGTCCCTTCTGGGAATTAAATATGAGTCTACTAGTTTGTAAACAGGCAGTAAGGGCCTATAACTTCATATTTATGGGCATTTCATCTTAAGAATGCCCATTATTATCTAATAATGAATTTCATTTTTAAGATCTCTGATTATTTATGATTTTACAAATATTTTTATACAGAATTTCTCTCCTTGAGAGAAATTTTAAGATGTTTAATGTATAAAATTAAAAATTCTTTGAAGGAATACTTACTGACTGGAATTTGAATGCAATAAGTGGTCTGACTAGATCAAACCAGTTAGTTATTTTCTTTCCAACCAAATCAGGCAATATCACTAGAAGAGAATTACCTATACTTCTAACAACCATGTCTGATCTGTAAAAATTAAACAGAGAGAAATAAGATCATAATTAAATTATATTCTTTCTCTTTAGACTTCTCAGAGCTTAGTGAATGAAATCCTACTATGTACAATTAGCTGAAATATATATTATTTTATAAAATAATATTGTTTTACAACCTTTAGAGCTGTTTTAATATTTGTTAAAATATCAAACCTAACAAGTTAATTGACAGGTCATTCTAAAGCCTCATTGGAGAAATATTAAAGATTAAATCAAGGGACTATTGTTAAAATATATCACAAATCAACTATATGAATTGTTACAACAGTTTTTTTTTCTGAAATATTTAGAACATTTCAAAATCTAAACAAAATCTATCCATGAAGTATCAGTTTAATATTTTATTCCATAATTTAATGTAAATAATTGAAAAAGCTGAAGGAAAATAAAGTGAAAAGCAAACAAGTTGTTAAACACAAGAGTGGTGCAACATATTTTTGTAATCAAAATCAATAATCATTTTTCTGAGTAAAAACATAATTACAATTGTACTGAATATGCACTGATTAGACATTATAAAAGTTTCACATTTGATTTGGAGATGAATAGTAGAAAAACTCTTTAATGTTAATAACAAATTACATTGAATAAGAAACTGAGAAAAAGAAAACAAAGCAATTGCTTTGCAAATGCAGCTGGTTAAATAAACATGAATAGTAAATAAACTTTCAATAAAATTTAGAAAATATGTATCACATGTAAATTTACATTTTTCCAAGCATATATTACAATAAAAGATACTTTTCTGTTACAGTACCGAACATAAGATGTACTTAGACAAACCTGTTGCTGTTTGTGATATCATGATACTAAACTTTGTAACTATTACAGATGATAATAGGCATAAAGTACTGACATTTGTATTAGATGTAACAATGATAAAGAATGTGCGTATACATAATCATAAATCTTTTAAGTAACATTAATCTCATTCACTTCCTAAGGTTAACTTAGCCATTTATTAGCCAATCCATATGAAATCAAAACCAAGGAACATTACAAATTAATATTATCTTGAAAAAATGTTATATAAAATGAGGGTTAAGAGATATATAATTAAGTAAAAGAAATTTTTCCAAGCTCAGTAGTTTTCTTGTTTTAGTTAGTAAATGTTTGATACTATTCAGGATGTTAATGAACTACACCAATAATTTCAAAGATTGTAGAGGTGTTGTACATAAGCATTTTGGATAGAGAGCATATGGCCTTCTGTTCAAATTTCAAAGCTATGTCTATAAGTTTCTAAAGCATAACTCATGATAACAAAGAGAGGTTTCTGAATGTTCTCTCTGGTAGAAGTAGTCATTTGTTTTTGAGTTTGAGTCTCTTTCATCACTTTTTTTTCTGTCATTTTCTGACTAGGTCCTAACAATATAGCTTTTAGCCAATCTTATATCGGTATTAATTATTTATAACTTAAACTGTAACATACCAATTCATATAATTACAATCTTTGCTTACCAAAGGTAGAATTATGAGTAATCTTAATGAATTGGGTGTTGTATATCCAAAGAGTACCTGAATTTCAGTCATGGTTCTGTAGTAAGTGTATCACAGCACTTCTTATCGAATAAAAAAAAATTAATGGTATGACAATATTTAAACAGCGGTCTTTGGAAGATCAGCTTATCCATTATGTAACACAAACAGTTAAAGAGCTTCCTCTAGAGTAGGCTATATAATGCAAGAAGGTTCAATGGCATGACAAGAATTGAACCCGAGGCCTACGGAACTTCAGCTTTTGCATTATACATTACATCACAAAAGCAGTTTAAGAGTTCTCTCTAAAGTAGGCTCCATAATACAAGAAGGTAGTTATTAAATGTTCAGTTTACACTATCACATGATTAGTTTGACATTTGAGGGATTTTTATAGCACTAAATCTTGAAAACACTGATAACAAGCTGTGGAAAATCGACATTTCTATGCTCGCAAGGCAGATTTAAAAATATTCTAAACCAGTTTTTACCTGGCTTATTAACATCTAATGCCACATTGTTTAACACAATAAAACTGCATTATGTTTACTGGTGGACTATACATTGCCTATCTGATATTGCTTACCTACGACATCTCTACACTCTCTGAAAACATTTTGGTGTAGTTCATTAACATCCTGTATTTTAAAATAATAGTTTCAAAAGACATAAATTCAAAAATATCAATGCTAGACTTTTCAAACAAAGTTCATTTTATAGCTGATGGCACAAATTCTATAAATATGTATGTTTAATATATCATTTCAATAATACATAAATCTAATAATTAATATTGGATAACTTCTATACAGAAAACAGTAAAAAGAAAAACATGAGCAGGTTGATCTCACTCTCTCTCTATAAATGGAATTGGATTATCAGGGAAGGTACATGTCTTTGACTTGAGAGTATTTGCTATTGGCATGCAAGACAGATATAAAATACTCTACATGTAAGCAAAATTTCTCCCCTGTTCATTTACCTCAGAGCACAAATCTGCACATGAACTTTTCTTGGAGTGTGATAACTCTATTTTCATAAGTACTGCATAGTGTTCAGTAGTCGTATCATCCATCAAATGGAACTAAGAGTCCTGTGTCATCAGGAGCCATAAATGCACAAAAGTTTTGTTTTTGAATTTTGGGTTGTTGAATGCAAGCAGATAAATTATGCTTCTCAGGACTTTTGTGCACAAAATTTAATTAATTAATGGAATGCTTCAAGGTGGGCCTGAACTAGTAAAATGAGGTATTCCTGTTAAACCATTGTGTTTCCATTTTGGTTTATTCTCGTCCAGACATTTATATGTATATGTATATGTGTATCAATGTATCAGCACAGTGAGTAGTTCATTTTTCTTAGGCTCATGTGTCTTTCCTTGGTATGGAAGCGGCCCTTCTGACGGCTCAAACTTCTTGCAGGAGAGGCTTCAGAGCCTAGGTGCTCTGTCCGGAAACAATCTTTGGAACCCCGCCTATGTCCATGCCTACCCATTGTTGTGTCATGGTTTCCCTCACCTCATCCCTTCCTGCTGGAGGTGCTTCCATTGGGGCGTAGGCACTAACGGCCAGCCATTGAGCTAAGCTGAAGTATTAAAATACTCTCCTGACTGTAACAGTACAAATAAATTTGATTCATTCCACTTATTCGTAAACTCAAAATGTTCCTTGTTATAATTTACAATTACATTTTCGAGCAGTTCTATAAAAAGAGGAGTAATGTACAAAATTACGCACTCAATGATATCAAAACACCAATCTCTAACGAATTTATATATTTTCTGTTCGGCATGTTAACAGAAACGTATCAAAAAGGTAATGCTTTGCATATATTGCTAAATTAAAAACCTTAAACTTTATTATAACATTTATGCTACCATTAACTTAAGCTATTAACGTTTCTATTTCTTCCATATTTTAACATTCTTATAGATTATAACGTGACAAAATGATAATATAAAACATAAGATGAAGTTTCTCATACTCGCGCACCCAAACACGATGCAGAAGGGAAAAATCTCAAAGAGCATGGAGGCGCTGATTGGCAGATGTTTCTCTTCACGAGTCATGGTGAGAGATGCTAGTGTGAAAGCTCGGTTGTCAAATGTCAACTGGAATGTGACATGGACTGTGTCGAACAGCAGTTCCTCTCGTACCAGCTCTATCCTCATCTCTTTGTGGTAGAAGTGCCGTGCTACCTAGCAAAATATGGAAAAATGTCAGTTTTTATCTATTTCAAGTTGACGAGAAGCCTCTAAGAGATATGAGGTAATAACATAAATAATGCCGTACCTTGTTTTCATCACTACTGAATATTATCGAACCCTTATTAAGTTTATTCAAGGTATTAAAATATGTTGAAGCAGGAACGCAGGAATTGTCTCAAGAATTCCTATTCTAATTAATTGCTTTTGATGGCTATAATAATAATAATAATAATAATAATAATAATTGCATTTGATTTCAGGTATTGCTTAACAAGGTCAAGAAGGACATAATAATCAATGGCACCAATATTACAATTATGATCAGGATTTTAATATTATAATTGTTATTGTATGTATTCTTTTTGTTCAATAAGTAATATTCAGACACGTTTCTGAGCATCTGTCGAAAAGACAGGCTGTATTACAATAGAACATTCTGGTCCTTTGTCGAAACGGCTAGGTAGAGGACAATAACTTCACCTCGAAAGAAAATAGCCTTTTGTTGAGACTAGACCCATTTTACCCTTCGCAAATCCTCCAAGACAGGTCTACCGACGAGACAAAATGTTTTATTACACTGTAAATTGGGCATAGCAAGAAATTATGATTTCAATCGGTAATTGCAACTTGTCATACTCAAAAGAAGATCCGCATGCCGAAAAGGCGTCTTAAAAGAAACCAAAACTTAAGCTATTTCCAATAGTTTCAAAGGGCTACCGCGTGCCTTATCGCAAACTTCTAGTTTAAGAATGTAAATATAGTAAAGTTAAACGGGTAACGGAATCTGTCATATTCAAAAGTCGCCGCGTGGAAAACATTGATTATAGGAAGTAAGCTGGTTCAACCATTAGAAATGTTACAAAAACCTAAAGAATAGAAGCACGATATCTAGTGTGATCCTATAGGGAACTAGAAGTGAACCAATTTCAATAATATTTAAAGCAAATACAATTTCGCGGGGGGGGGGGGGCGGAGCGAATTCA
Organism: Metallyticus violacea; assembly: GCA_030762175.1. Taxonomy (NCBI): domain Eukaryota; kingdom Metazoa; phylum Arthropoda; class Insecta; order Mantodea; family Metallyticidae; genus Metallyticus; species Metallyticus violacea. Next base: position 24,202,702 of record CM060831.1, on the reverse strand, counting down.
CATAATAGATTTAATATTAAATATAAGAAGTAAGAATAAGAGCAAGAGAATACAAGTCAAGCCGAGCTATTGCTAAGGTTATAGCCGTCCATTTAATATCAGTATAAAGTATAAAGGCAAAGTTATTAGTGTTATCATAAATTGTTATCGCGAAGTTATAGGTGACTGTCGGATTTCAAACTGCGTGAAGTTATAACAAAAGAATTAAGGTTAAAGTTAAAGTGCGTAAATTGGATCTATAGATCTTCAAGTGAAGGCAGTGAATTTGAACCTGAGGGTAAATTGTACATATAAAATCAGAATTATAGCTACACGACAGACGCACAGCATGTTCCTAAATCCTTCAATTGTTCAATAAATTAAACGTTCAACTTGGTCCGAAATTTGTATTATTCCAGTGGAGGGAGAATCCCTTCCTTCCCTAATTAAAAAAAGTTCATATTCCCCTGAGATTCCTGTCCTCTACTTTGGAACCAGAGAAATAGGAAACATCGAACTCCAGACTTCAAGAGGCGACGTAAGAAGATCATTTAATTATCTAAATAATTATTCAGTATTCAAAAATTATATACCATCAAATTAAACCCCCGTAAATATTAAATATACTTTCCAGCGTGTTTATCTTTCTCTAACCAAACTTAACTGCTTATACTTCTATTTGTTTAATGCCAATATAATTGTCAGTAGAGCAAGAAAAAGTATGAACTATCTACTCGAAATAGAAGGCTGGTACAAAGTAGCATTCTGTCTACCAACCAACATTCACTAACTCCTACTATATTAGTTCTTCATGAGAATTTCATTTCCTTTTTCTCGGTAGTGCAGAAAGAATGCGAAACCTGAGCTCTTCTTGCGGCTTTCTAATGATCCGCCTTTTAGTATCGCCAGCGCACACAAATCGTGATATTTCAGGAACACCCGAAAGTTTAATCTCATTACGGATAAACACATACACGTGTTACCCCCCTACCCTTCTCGTTTTTTTTTTTTTTTTTTTTTTTTTTTTAAGTACTTGAGGATGTTGTAACAAATTCAATATAAATATAGAAAAACATTCTACATATTTTAAGTGATCCATATAATAATTATAATTTCCATAATTGCTGAAGGATTGGTTACTGTTTATCATAATTACACCTACTGTGACTCATAAATTCTCATAAAAGGTAATGCGAAGCTCGAGAAAAGGTTGACGCAAATAATTTTTTAACAGTAAATGCATTTGCAGTTTAAAATCCATATACAATTTTTTGTTACGTTTATGAACAAGAAAACAGGATTGTGCAATTTTATTATAATAAAGTGCACGTTTATGTCGTAATTGTTTAAACAAAAACTGGATTTACTTTGGTCCCTTTTCGTAATGGTCAATCGCATTTTCTATAAAGTATTCTCCTCTAATTACAAAGCTGAGTCAACGACGATTAATTTCACTGTTACTACCTTCCGCTTCAAGAAAACTAACAACACTGCGCAACTTGCAGCTGACGGGAGTTGCTACAATAGTTCGCGTTTACTCGTGCACGCCGATTCAAATGAACGTGAATTGACCGTAGCAAGAGTCGACTTTATTGATTGCTACAGACAATACAATGCTATCTCAGTTGGTTTATTTTTACCAATAATGAAGTACCAGGATAATTGCTTCAATTATAGTCTTACTTACTTTGCTTTAACAATTTTATAGTTGCATTATTTTAATTTCAATGTTGACTGCAAGCACCAGTTTAATGCTTGTATTTTTATCACTGCATCACAAAACTATTACTGTCAGCAACGCCACAGTACCTGCATTATTATCGCCGAAATTTCTATCGTCATTGCTTAGATACTTTGAAGAGGATCCCCCCTCGGGGCCCAGCAGGGGTGGTTCCCTTAAACCATCCCACATTCACATCACAGAGTGGTAATAGATACGCTATTTGTACTCGCTAGGCTATCCGGCCCAGCTACCAGTACCGCTGGTAGTGCGACCTCCAACATCAGTTTCCTAACTCGAGCGTTTTGGTAACTGACTTCGCATTAATAATTCATTAACAATGAGTTGTGAGAACACCTTTCCCGGAAGATGTGTGAAAACAAAAATGAAAGAAAGTTAATTGTGTTGTCTATTAATTGTCTTTACCTGCATTTGTTTAAGATTTCACTTTATCTACAAAGGAAAAGTATTTAACGTAAATCATTTGAATAAATTTTGTTCCTAAGAAATCGAAATGTACTTTTAGCCTCTGTCCCATAATAATGATACATTAAAAAATAGCAAAATACCATGTGCCGGAACTGAAAAACGTATACTATGTGAATTTTCACAAATATTGGTGTATTTATTCAAGAATGTAAAACAAAACTTTGAAAAAAGCTTAAAATTGTAAAATAAGTTGAAACAAATAAATTTGGAAAAGATGAACAAATATTAAGATTTGTTCAAAATGTGAAAAATGAAATTGCTCTTATTGGATTTTGCACATGCTAAATCATAAAAAGTATGCTTTACATTATTTATTCTAATGGTACAAAATGCGAAATTTCGCATATTTTTGCTCTTTAGTTACAAGAATGCAAAACAAAAGTATATGCAATTATATATTTTAAGCGCCTACTGTGAAACTACCAGTTTATGAAATGGACGCAGCTATGTAAAATACAAAATACAATAAAGAAAATATAGGGTGTCAAAGTATTCACCATGCATTTTTATAACTTTTCTTATTAAATAAATGTTCTTCATTAGTATATTTAGAACTCTTTGGTATTTCTTGCTATGATTTTCTTTCCTTAGGCAGGAGTCTTCAACAATTCAGGCATTGCGCTAACTTCCGATAGTCGGTCCTAGTGGTGTAGTGGTAACCATACTTGCCTTCTAAACCCAAGATCGCGGGTTCAAACCTGGCCAGGATTGATGGATTTTTTCGGACGTAAAAATCTGAAGTATGGCTTCCTTCGGAAGGGAAGTAAAGCCGTGGGTACCGTGTCGTACATTTACGCACGAAAAAGAACCGCAAGCCTAAAAGAAGAGGCCTCTGAGCAAAATTTATCGGTCTTTTCACGCCCTGAATTGAATGGGACGCTGATGACCTGAGATGTTAAAGAGCATCCGTAAATAAACAAACCAAAAAAAAAAAACTTCCGATGGTTATTAATGCAGACATAGGGGAAAGTATTGGAAATTGGACCGTTGCTTTATTTGGACCACCTTGTTTTCACTACATAGGAGTATTTTAAAGAGTTCAGTTGATACTAAACATGCTGGCAACGTTATTGTGAGCTTGTGGCCCATTACCTCAATGTGAGTACAGCGTTTGAGGAGGCAGGATAGTGTTACTGTGTTTTCATTGTTTGTGCAACATATCCTAAGCTACTGTATGAAATAAGAGCAAATAATAAACTATTCTACAGTATGTTTTAGAAATGTATTTATTGGCTACTGAGTGCATACTATGCAACCATTTTTAATTTCGTGGGTTCGTGCTGTGCCATTTTTATTTAATAATGTCCAGTTGCCTAATTTGGACCACCAAGGTTCTCCTAAGTTGGATCAGTTCATTTTGGGAAACTTTCATTAAATTCTTACATTAATCTATATACATTGATCTATAACTTACTGTTGAGACAGCGGAGAGTGCCTTCCGAAAAGCAGGAATTTGGCCTGTAAACAGAAAAGGGCTTTCTGACCACGGTTTTGCACCAGCACATAGCTGTTAAGGAAAAGTGTGTAGACAAGCGCACTAGCATTAACAACAAGAAAGAACCTTCTTTAGAAGAATCTAGTGACGATCAAGTCAGCAAATGTAACAAACTACAAGTAGTGTCAATAAATTATCATCATCTCCAAAAACATCCACAGTAATTTCTGCTCAAGGTGTAGTTGTGCTCACACCAGAACAGTCGAAAGATCAACTGAAGAAAGAAAAATAAAAAAAAATGGCAAACTTATTTTCCAGAGATCAGGATGAAAATTTGTTTATAATTCTGTATGGGCGGTGTATGTAATGTGGATCATGGATTCATACCCGGAGTGCCAAAGTGAAGCCCAACATAAAGAAACATTTCTTTGCTGACCTCAAGTAGAACATTTAATGATTTGTATACTTTTAATTATTTTTATATTTTTAATATATACAATTTAATAAGATTCAAATTAGGCAACTGGCAGTGCAAATAATGTAACCGGATTCCTAACTTGGAACATTTACCTAATCTTAGTTTGTTTTTGAGATACAAGAAGGCGAATATTTTAGTATGTACTGTTACCTAATTTAAGTGTATGCAATAAGAAATCTCTCAAAGAAAATTTGTGTTAATTGCTTACTTAATAAAGGCTTAATTTAAGAACATACAAAAATGGCCCAATTTAGGCAATCTTCCCCTTGTGATACTAACAGAAAACTTGTATTTCTCACAGTTTCTTCACATACCGAAAATTAAATATCAGCCATCCTACATCAACTAGCAAGATCTGGTGAATTTCACTGGGGCCTTGTATAGAAGCTTTAAAATATAATAAGTCATGTACAGTGTACGGCGCAGGCCCTAAGACAGGAGTCTTTAGAGTTTTGAGTTGGATTTTCTTCAACATATTTCTGAATTACTTAAAAAATACCGAAATTTCCGAATATCATTTCTTAAAGTTGTAAGAAAAATCTAGCGCTTAATAGGGAAAAAAATTAAGCACAGATATTCTAGTAGGACTGGTCATACTGGGATCACATTCCTACAACAATCCTGTAATACATTCTGGTAAATGGTAAATCAGTAATACATGTGTACAGTATACACGTTCACTTTGCATCCCGCTTCCTGTGTTATTTTGATTTATTTTTTACATTTATTTATTTGGGGGTTTGTCACGGCCCGTCTTCATTGGTGCTCAACTGATGGAAAAATCGCGGTACGCAAATATTGCAATACGCAAATGAATGTGTGTGTGTGTGTGTGTGTGTGTGTGTGTTAATGGCAGCCACTCTAATGGAAGTACATGTATTTGTCTATGCCACAGAATTATTCGTCACTATTTATATGATTTGTGAAATTGAAAAAAAAAAATGGATTTCGATAATGTCTAAATAATAAACAGTGCTTTGTTGGCAGAATTGACATTCTTGTATAAAATGCGTGAAATCGCGGGATATAAGAATGATATCGGATGTTTCAAGCTCGTTACTTGGGGAATAAATAAATAAATAAATAGGCAAAATATATTCCAGTGAACATAAAACTAGAAAATGTAGTACGAATAAAGTTCGTTCCTATCACATCACGCGTTGCAGTGAAGCTTTTCATTACACAAAAACTTTCTTACTTAATGACGATACAATTTCTTATCAGAAAATTGGAGAAAATGCTTGTAATATACCATCAAAATAGTGGGCGGTATGATTTAAATTAATATATAATAGCATTTTAAAGAATAACAATTAAATTATATTAAATCTTAATGTTATTCTTTTAATTTGGGCACGATAATATATATTGGGTTTCATTTTCGTCAAAATTCTGTTTGTGCTTTTTCCCTCTTTACTAATAAATACTTATTATCGAAGTTTACACCGTTAAGGCAGATAAATTATTTCAAATGTTGCATTATTTTTGCAGCATTGTATTATACATATTATATAATGAAGTTTACAATTTATTAAAAAGAAAAGATATTCCATGTCGTACTTTATCTTTCCTTGTACTGTAATTTTTATTGATTGGGTTCCGGCCATGATACACAATATATCATAAGATAATGTCTGATATGCTTTTTACATTTTAAAATGTATCAGTCTTTGAACTCTTTGATGTTTCTTGATATTCTTTTCTTTCCTTAGGCAGGGTCTTACACCGGTCAGACATTACGCCACATTAACACTTTCAGTGAGCTCGCGGCCATTAAGTTGTATTATTTTTGTCTTTAATTATGAAAATATACTTCATTAAAATAATTTTTATTTAATTGGGTTTTCATGTTGAATATTTACTTTTTAAAAAGGGCGTAGGCCAAGATAAGGAGCTCTGCGGCCACCTCTGGTCCGCAGGCCATGCGTTGAAGACCTCTGCCTTAGGGACTGCTGCCAAATCGGTGCTTCGTACATAATTACAGACGTTGTTGCTTCTTGATATATTATATTTTAAAGCTTCGTGTCCCAAGCCCCAGTGAAATTCAGCCCATCTTGCTAACTGACGTAAGTTAATTTTCGGGATGTGAAGAAACTGTGAGAGATAAGTTTTCTGTTGGCATATAGTAAGAATATATCTGCATAAGTAAGCATAGCGTGGCATCCAGTATTGCAGCTGCAACTAAATGATAATTGCGATCATGCGCTCTGCGTTCTAAGATGGAGGTAACTCGAGTGCATTTTCATGCGACGAGTTTTTACGAGTATAAGTGCTACCTTAGCCAACAAGAATGCCTGACTTCACATGCAACGTCTATAACTGGTGTGCAGAGTTTAGTCGCGAAAGAACAGCCCTGAAAACAAGGAGCATAAGAGGCATCCAGTAACAGCAGTTACAGATGAAAACATTGCTCGTATAGAAGCCATGGTGGAGAAAGATATGCGAGTGGCCTACAAAGAAATAGAGGAATCTAAATATCCATTTGCCGCAGGTGAAAAGTGGTTTTCATTATGACACTCCTGCCTAGGATTGTGACGGAGCGTTTGTATAAATAGCGGTCCATGTAGAACACGACCGGAAGCTACATATTATTTTGTAATCTGAAGATTCAAAACAAGATGGGACGTTTAATGAATGCATATAGCTACCTCTCGGATCTGTCCCATCGTATAGTAGACGAACCCCCTCCTCTTGCTCCTGTAGTGCAGTGTAAGCCCTTGTCTCGTCTCATTCTCGCAGATGAAGGATGGTGCTCTCATGCGGGGATAAGAGAACTTGAGGTACTCGTGCAAATTGTCCAGACCTGGCAAGGCGAAAACAAAACCCATGTTAATTGCCTAACTAATTCGTGACACTCAGGTGTTATTTTCAAATTCTGAACTTAAGTGGCAGAGTGGAAAAGCTTCTTATGTTAATGCTAAGCTATACAGAGTGACTAATAAGAAGGAAAGACAGCGCGCGCTGCATTTCCGTTTTTGGCAAGCGCGCCCTATCATCGATTATGGTAGATGTTCAGTGTCGGCAGTACACTCCAAAGTGTCTCAATTTACACATTATGGGGATGAAATTATTGAAACGGCTAGCCTTTGTTTTTAAGCTTATTTATTTGAGAAATCCGTTAAATCCATGCACAATTTGCTGCACGTAGAGTAATTCTGTGAAGGATGCTAATTTCAGTGAATTTGCTTTGTATGCTTGATCTTTTAATTTACCCCGGGAATAAAAACAAAATAGTCACATCAGAGGACATAGGGAATCAGCGCAGGACCACTTTTCAAGTGAAGAGGTGCTGCTCCAGTCTTTTATTCGGTGCATACATTATTGTTAATTTCATGGCTTTCCGTTATTATCTCAAATTTAAAATAATCCTGAGGGCTGACATACAAGTTTGATGGTGACAGCGCGCTATTTTCGTATGATTCTTACACCTGTACTCTCTGGTACAGCCAAATCCCGTCAGAACGAGTTTGACTGCACTTGTGACCTGGTTCATAGCGGTTGCCATGGCAGCTGTATACGCTTGCTTTATGCTCCGAGATGGCAAGTAAAGCCTAAACTGAATCGGACAGTGAGGAGGAGTTAGAAAGGGGTGAAATGTATGTCGTTGATTGACTGTCCCGCTTTCATTGTAACTCAGAAAGATGCGCGAGCGGGCGAATATTGCGAGCTTGTTAAATAGATGTAATTTTTGATACTTGGATCAGCTACACCATTTTTAAATTTTGAACTAAGTGTGGTGATTTAAACTACTTGTTTTATAGTCCGTTGTTAAAAAATTATTTTTTCTGAATTGTTAGCGTATTACTTTAATTGCTATTACATTTATCTCCGGCTGTATTGACGAGATTATACTACTGTTTGTAGCTTCGGTTTTCTATGGCGCCATTCCGGTGGATAATGTGCCTTATTTTATTGGCATCAAATAATATACAAAAAGTGAGTCTTGTGTAAGTACGTTAATGTACTTTTTTAAAAGTTCATTTTCGTAACATACACCTGCTGTAGTACTTTAATGTGTTGTATTTATATGCTGAAATATAATAATTGTTTACTTTATCAGCCTTCTATTGTGTAATAAAGTAGTCCAGAATAATGAGTAGATATAGTTGTGTATGCCAGTATATTTTTATACCCAAACTCAACATTATTTTCAAACTAAACTCCTTGTGTAGAATAGAGCTGCACTAACTTTTTATGTCATTGAATAGCGCTTTCCTACTTGAACGCTAGAGTTCTGTTGAAAAAGGTTAAATTCCGCTCCTTTCCTTGAGTTCATAAAAAGGTGTAAAACAATATTTGCCTACGCTATCCCTTCAAAAGTTCTTGAGCTTTTAATAGTAGTAGTAGTAGTAGTAGTAGTAGTAGTAGTAGTAGTAGTAGTAGTAGTAGTAGTAGTAGTAGTAGTAGTAGTAGTAGTAGTAGTAGTAGTAGTAGTAGCAGTAGTAGTAGTAATTTATGTAACTACAAAATATATTTGTTACAAATATAATTCATCCAAGTCCCACGGGTTCCTGGGACCGTACGTGCTTACAATGCACTAAGAATTACATGAAATTGCACAAGCGGGTGTATAACTCATATATATACTATATACTATATATGTATATATACTAAATAGGAAATATGAAATAAATAAATGAAAAATATAATAAAACTATTATCTATCAAACAACGATGCCTTTGCTTTAATTTATCCCCGAATCGACAATAACTATAATTTTTAACAATATTTCAAAAACCTTTTTTTATTAATTTACAAAAAGAAAACCAACTTCGTTTGAGAACTGCAATGTCTTGCACTGTTTCCTCTCTAATCTTAAATTGTGTTCTATAATACGACCTTAGCTCACTAAACGGTGCTAATGAGAGTTGAACGAGACGTATGCAGTAGTAGATAAAGTGTGAACAATGAAAATAGGAACAGGTAGGGAGCTTTCAACTGAAAAAACGATCTATGTTTATTTACATAATTTAATTTAGGCATGGTCATGCTTGTGTTCAGTTCAGAATAATTTATCAAATTTTATACATTTTGTTGTTCGCCACCAAAACAGAAAAGTACTAGTTTGAGTACATTTATCCTATAATGGGGTTTGATTTGGCCTATTTAAATTTAGTTCACATTATCTGAGGTTGATTCATGTTACGCTTTACTATATTTGGTTCACTTCAGATTCACTTAATAAATTTGCAGGCATTTCGTCGCCACAAGAAAATTACATTTGATTATATTATTGCTATAATTCAATATTATGGACTAAATCAAATTACATTAGCTACGTTAAAGTGAGTGAGATTGTGTTAAACCAGGTTTCGTTATATTTGGATGCAATGAGACTATATTTTTTGTGCATATTGTCTTTCGGAACCAAAACAGAAAAACACATATTTGTGTACATTCTCAGTGTAATACAGAGTGATCCAATGAACTATGAACCAACTTCAGGTGTTTGACCTATGCACAGGAGCGGTGCTCATGTCGTCTGTGGGCATCTTAGAGTGCGCTAACACAATCACACAAGGAAGGAATCCTGAATTATTTTAAAAGGTTTTACTTACTAAATTTATGAAAAGAAGTGCTGAAACTGACCACCATCATTGTTCACGTATTTGAAAAAATGTTACATCACTTGCTATAGTTCACGCTCAGTAATGCTGGATATTTCCTGGCGAATATATTCAGGGTTTCTAAGAATGCCTTGTATAAGGTTTTTGTTTCTTTTCTTTTTTTTTTTTTTCGCCACATAAAATTCGCAAGTAGTTAGGTCGTGGTACCAAGAAGGCCACGAAACCGCCACGGGGGGCCGAGGTCGTTAAGGCACGAACTCGTGAGCGGGAGGTCTGGGTTTGAATACCGCCAGGATCGTCCTCCCTGACTGAGGTTTTCTTCCAGGTTTTCCTCAGTTCTCATAAATGGCAAATGCCGGGGAGGTACCCTAAACTTAGACCTGGAAGGATTCCTTCCTTCAAAATAAGTCCTTTCCCAATATATCATTTCATCTCGTGTATCATCAGTGTCCATCGCCTGTGGTGCCTCTGTAGCAAAAACGGGATTAAACACAATTCATTCAAGAAGGCCACCAATCCGTAATAATAATTTTTGTGTCACTATGGAAAACTCTAAAGAAGAAGGAGAAGAAGAAGAAGAAGAAGAAGAAGAAGAAGAAGGAAGGGTGGCAATTCTTGGTGCACCATGTGTGTGTGTGTGTGTGTGTGTGTGTATTTGACATGGAAGGACACTTCATGAATGATATCACATTTCTTAACAATTAATATATTCATTAAAATGAAACCAGGGCTTATCCGAGAAAAACAATAATATGCATGAATCTATTTCTCTGTTTGTATATATGTCGGTTCTGATGGTGTAGTGGTTACCATACTTGCCTCCTACACCCAAGAACGCGGGTTCGAACCCGGCCAGGACCGATGGATGTTTTAGGGCGTAAAAATCCTAAGTATGGCTTCCTTCGGAAGGGAAGTAAAGCCGTGGGTCCCGTGTCGTACATTTACGGCACGAAAAAGAACCGCAAGCCTGAAAGAGAGGCCTCTGAGCAAAATTTGTCGGCCGTTTCACGCCCTGATTTGAATGGGACACTGATGACCTGAGATGTTAAAGAGATTCCGTAAATAAAACCAAATGAAAAAAAACGAAGTTTGCATGTTTACTTTTTGTAAGTTGCGTTTCATTTAAAGTAATGCATTTCTGAAAAGACAATTAAAGTAAAGTATTAATTTAATTTCATAAAAAATGTAACTTTAATAATAACAACTATATCTTACATAGTGCGAATTGTTTAGTAATCTTACCATTGAGAAAATCTCTCATGTGACGACCCAGGACTGACAGAACACGATCGTAGCCGTACTGACTGACAAACCCAACGAAATGGACCCCCATCTGATCGAAGAATTCCCTCTCCGTGATCCCCAGAACCTGGAAAACGAAATTGCAAAAGTCAAAAAAATGGCAAACAAGGCCAATAGGTAAAACAGTGACACAGCAATTAAAGTTAACCCCTTTTTGATTGATTGCGGCGATAGATTGCCTTAATCAAAGACAATATACAGGGTACCCCGCTTAAAACACCAAATAAAAGAAATGGCTAAACTGTTAAATGAAAGTCGGTCCTGGTGATGCAGTGGTTACTATACTTGCCTCCTGAACCCAAGATCGCGGGTTCGAACCCGGCCAGGACTGATGGATTTTTTCGGGCCTAAAAATCCTAAGTATGGCTTCCTTCGGAACGGAAGTAAAGCCATGGGCCCTGTGTCGTACATTTACGGCACGAAAAAGAACCTCAAGCCTGAAAGAGAGGCCTCTGAGCAAAACTTGTCGACCGTTTCACGCCCTGAGTTGAATGGGACGCTGATGACCTGAGATGTTAAAGAGCGTCCATAAATAAATCAATCGATATTAAATAAAAAAGTTATTTAATCGAGACATAAAAGTTTCTGATACATTAACTAACTGGAGATTATATTGCTAACTGGAGATTACTTTTAACTGTAATTTAAAAAGTAACTAGAGGTTAGTCATAACGTCTGCTGTTTAAAAATAATTTCAAATTACATAACCTCCAGATTGCAATAACCGTCAAACCTATGGCAACATCGCGAAATAATAGAGAAATGCATGTTTAGAGCGAGTTTATGCTCAACTGTTCAACGTAAGAAAAGCAATAATTATTCAGTTTTCAGCCTCCTAGACATATGTTTTTTTCTTTAATTTATCTTCAAAATTAAAACATGGATAAAGAAAAGTGAAAGCAAATGCGAACGGCAAATTTAGTAAACGTGAGAAATGGATTAGTATGTAAATGGACAATTAGTTGTATTATCTTTAACGCTATTTTAGTAGCAAGTGAAAAATTCACAACACGTGTACCTTTTCCTCACAAACTAATGAAAATAGGAGCATGAATTTTTTATAGCGGATCTACATTATTACATTCATTGCTGAGCTCTAGTTTCAGGTCATCTATAATAGAGCTTCTTTGTACATGAATATTAATATAATTTTAAGTTTATAAAAAGGAGTCTATTACAAAAAATAATAGCTTATCATTTTTATAAAGTACGTTTTCTACTAGAGCTCAGAACTTATAATGGGATGAAAAATAAGCAGTAAAAGTTTCGGGTACCTATAATACAATCTGAGGAAAAGGTACATAAAAATGAATAATATAGGGCCTCTGATCTCACCTTAAGCATTTTCTATATTGTAGTGTCTTTTTATTGATGTTATTTTCTCAAAAAATATTTTCCGTCATAATAAAGGAAAAATGCATTCATCTATATTGTGTATTAAGTTTAAATCCAAATATAAAGAGTGAAAAATTACAAAACGGGTGTTCACTGTGCGCGCTAGGGAATTTTAACTGCGCTGTACATCGAGCGATGCTCTTTTTTGTAATTTTTTTCTGAAATTTATTTATTGCTCTCTGCCTCTGGTAAACGATATAGAATAAAATACGATAACGATTGGTAACAAACAAGCGCCTGTGTTTATGGGAGTATTATAAGCCTTCTGTTCTGAATTTGTGTTGCGGTGCACAATAAGAGAAAAGCGAACATTTGCACGAAACATTCACTGGTTACAGCCTCTAAAGGTGAAGTAATAGCCTTTTGTAGGGCCACCGGGTGTAGCCGATGTCTCCAGAAAATGACTTCTCTTTATCTTCAACGTTTACGTTGCGCCGGTGTAATAAAGACAATGGTGTAAACGTAATGAATTTGTGCTTATTGTCTAAAGTATATGGACCGTTTTGAAAGTTTCCGGCCCGATTATCTTTTTCAGATGATAAAAATAAACTAACCGAATTGAAGTGAACGAACTGAAACATGGTCATTGCGGTGTTAAACTTTCGTTTTACACATATTACATATTCGGTGTTTATTTCCTATTTCGTACAGTTTTACTTAAAGAGCTGCTTCAGGAAACGGTCATCAGTTACTTATACCCTTATTTCACTAAATTGCTTTACAACAACTGAAAACATTAATTACTACATCTACTATATGTCTCCCTATCTCTTCATTTCCTCCATCTGTCTACTCTTAACACTACATCTGCTACTTTCTATTGTTTTATGTGTTTCTAATAATTACTAAACTACTTTTTTACAACTTTATCTATTGCTAATTCACATGGTATACATAACACTAACCTTAATCTAACCTCGGGTGAATTCTAGAAACCGGTGGACCCAGTGGTTTGCTGAGCCGATCTACGGCTTGACGGCCTACGCTCGCCTCATTTTCATAATAATACATTAATAGCGGGTTGTGTGGTACTAAGTTAGCGGGTAAATGATTGTAATGCAAAGAAAGCACAGTGTTATTCTGAAGAGTTTAAAATATTGGAAATGAGTAAAATATGATGTATTTGTGTAAAAATTGTACCCTCAACACATAGGAAAGTGCGGTAACGTGTTTTATATGTGTGCCATACCAACTTAATTGATTGTAGAAGAGACATATCTCCAACCTGAATTATAATTACAAAATGTTGACCTCGATGGGCCCTTACCTTTTAGGAATATGTCACATATACTGCTGAAGGGTGTAGTAAATTAACATTTTTAGAAATTAAATGCATTTGGTTCAACATTTCATATCTTGCCTTAAAGTGATCGCCTTAGAGAATTTCAGTATTTTTAAAGGCAGAGGGGTCAATCACTTCAGAGGACTGCTTTTGTAGTGACATTAACCTCTGCCCAGAAGCAAGTAAAAACATGCTGAGCTTGGATCTGTCAAGCAGTGTCGGAAAGGTTTAGACACCTAGACACTGTTTTCTCATTTGTTAATATAATTCAAATCTAAGGTGGTGGCACATCATTTTTGGTATAGTTTGTGTCACAATGTAGAGACCCCCTTTAAAACGATATAAGGGGAAATAGGGCCACGGCTGTCTTCGTCTTCTGCCTTTTGTCTTTGGAGAACGATCTGTCGACGTATACCCTCAGCATTACTGTGACAGATTCCTAAAAGGCAAGGGCCTGCCGAGGCTATCATTTGTAATTATAATTCAGAATGGGGACATGTCTCCTCTACAATAAATTGAGTTGGCATGGCACAAAGGAGTTTGTCTCTCTGAAACAGCTACCCCCTAAGTCACAACCTTAGTCGTGACAATATCCCGCTTGAACTTATTGCGGATGAGCCCCCTAACCTAACGTATAAGAATTCTAAAGTGTTATCAATCCATGCGAAAATCATATCATAAGTAAATGTAAAGTTCGCCACTCTACCACCACGGGGGGCCGAGGTCGTTAAGATGCGGACTCGTGAGCGGGAGGTCTGGGGTTCGATTCCCTCCCTGACTGAGGTTTTTTCCAGGTTTTCCTAAGTCCTCATAAATGGTAAATGCCGGGGAGGTACCTAAACGTAGGCCTGGAACGTTTCCTTCCTTACAAATAAATCCTTTCCCAATATATCATTTCATTTCATGTATCATCAGTGTCCATTGCCTGTGGTGCCTCTGTAGCTAAAACGGGTGTTGAACATCTTTCATTTATTGCACCACTCTACGTAATTTATGCGAGTAATGTGGATAGCGCTCGTGTCACTTATCGAAAGTCAGTGCAAGATGATAAATGAAATAAGTGAGTGCAACAACTAAGTACATGATGACCGACACCTGAAGGTTAGCCAAAATAAATATTTTGTGATTTTATGTTAACTTTTCCTTTCTTTATAACTACGTATATCTCCCCCCCCCTTCCTCCTGCAAATGCAGCATGAACCTACTACTTTGAAAGCTTTTTAATGACTTGCATTCTGCGATGCTAGTTTCATACTTATCGTGGTGTAAACTGCAAGTACCAGAATATAATTATTTTCTGGAAAAATCCTGCCAGCGACCAGTTCCAAACAAGTCTACTCTACCTTGAGGTCTGCTACCTAGAAACCAATAAAGCGAAGTATGAAAATTGTTACATATGGATGGGGGAGTCGGTCCTGGTGGTGTAATGGTTACCATACTTGCCTCCTATACCCAAGATCGCGGGTTCGAACCCGGCCAGAACCGATGGATTTTTTCGGGCGTAAAAATCCTAAGTATGGCTTCCTTCGGAAGGGAAGTAAAGCCGTGGGTCCCGTGTCGTACATTTACAGCACGATAAAGAACCTCAAGCCTGAAAGAAGAGGCCTCTGAGCAAAATTTGTCGGCCGTTTCACGCCCAGAGTTGAATGGGACGCTGATGACCTGAGATGTTAAAGAGCGTCCATAAATAAATCAATCAAAAAAAAAAAGTTACATATGGATCACAATGAATGAGAGGACGGATGTAGTTGGTCGCTATATAGCCAACATCATAGTGAGAAAATTAGACCCTGAAGCCTCCACTTAGTTATTTTTATTACCTCCAAAACCGTAGAACATAGGGGAAAGTTGCCCAAATTGTACCACTTTATATATTTTGTTTATTACAACCAAATTAATCCTCTATAAAACGTATCTAACAATATTAATGTGATGGGTATAATGTTCTTTTCAGGTTTTAATATTAAAAAGTTCAAAATCAAAATGTTTAAGTATCTAAAAACTTATATTTCTGAAAGTCTGCAAGTGGTACAAATTAGGACACTGGTTTCCTAATTTGTACCAATGGGTTCCTAAATTGGACCACACTTTTCAATCTTTCATTTTAAGACAGTGAAGGAATATAAAATTGCTGTATTTGATTTTAACTCAACCAAGATGGACGTTGTCATTATTTACAGGCATCGCAAAAGAACCTTTTCACTCCTTTCTTGACCCCTGCACACTTTGCATGGATCCAAATTTTACACTTCATGCACCTGATCATATCTTCTATTCTGTCTTCATTACACAATTCACACAACCATGTTTTCCTTTCACTAGTTGATTTTTTTGTCGCTTTCCCTGCAGTGTTGTCACCATCAAAACACTTGCTTTTTGCAGATGGAGCCACTGTTGTAGCCATTTCTTTGGCCACAGCTTTACGTCTTACTTTATCCTTTGCTGTTTTCAAATTGTCTTTATAAGGACTACTTGTTAGCTCACAAGCTCTCTGACTCAGTCTTGGAGCCCTTGCTTCTGTTCTTTTGGCTGCGGTTCTTTTCGCGGCTGTTTTGGGTAAAGGTGATATTTCCTTGATGGCCACTTTCAGTGAGGCTCTGTAACATTAAAAAAAATCATAAATAATATCTGTCTAGGGGATTGAAAAATAATTTGATAATAAAGATTATGCATACTCTCTTAATTTCTAGTGAATTTTTTTCCTTTACCTGACATTTCTATTATTGTTGTCAGCATTCGGATCATTAGTTGAACAATTTGCTGAGGTTTCTGCTGATGTGGAGATGTCTCCATTCTCAACATCCGTGTGAACCTGGTTCAGGACTTCAGCTGCTGCAAAATGATGGTCAGCAAAAACATGGCGATTCACAGGCCATACACCTGAAGATCTGAAACCACTTTCAGCTGTGGAAACAGATGCTGCCCTGCCATAAGCTTCTCCAAGAAGTTGTGACACTTGGAAAAGGGTTATGGTGGAACCAGTATTGGTACGTAACCATTTCTCCATGGCTTGAATGTAGTACATTTCGAGAGGACCGAAGAATGACACATCAAGTGGTTGAAGGCGATGTGTCGTGTGTCCTGGCAGCTGGAGCATTATCACCCCATTCTCACATGCAAGCAGAAGAACTTCTAAGTTCTTGCTGTGAGTCGTGTGTCCATCAAGTAACAGAAGAACTGGTCTTTCCTTTGATGGATGAGCGGTGGAAATAAAATGTTTTAACCATTTGACAAAGAGCTCACTGTTGATGTACCCAGTTTCTGATATTTCAACAATGCTGCCTGAAGGTGCACCAACACTGAGTTCGTTGGCCATTCTCTGTCTCTTGAAAATTATCATAGGTGGCACATATTGTCCAGATGCACTAGTGCAACACACCATTGTTGTATTTACACCACGCTCGCCGCTAGATATCACACCAACCTGTTTTTTCCCTTTTCGTGCTACTATTTTCTATGTTTTCTTCTGTACAGTTGAAAAACCACTCTCATCAACGTTGAAAATCCTCGTTGCATTGATACAATGTTTGTCACACAAGGTCTCAAGGAGATCAAAAAATGCATAGACCCTTTCCTTATTGAACCCTCTTGCCCTAGCAATGGATGTGGCTTCAGGTTGCCTGTAACTTAACTTAGGATGTCTTTTCATAAATGCATGGTACCATTTTTTGCCGGCCATACGCTCTTCGGCGTTGAAATTATGGAGGAGTTCATTTCTTTCTGCAATCTCAAATGCCAATCTTCTTACATCTGTCATTGTAAGGCCAAACATCATTTCTTCAAAGTTCAAAATATGTTGTTCCAATTCCAATTCAATTTCATCGGAAAACACTTTGCTTCTTCCAAAGGATTTTATGTCTCCATTTGCTATTTTGTTTTTATTTTCTGCGTGTCTCTTTATGGTTGGTTTAGGCACATTATATATACGAGCGCATTCGTTTAACCCATGATCTCCGTTTAAATAAGCTGTCACGGCTAAACGAAGCTCATCCTCACTCCACTTCCCATACCGTTCTTGTTCTGACATCTCTCTCCTGTAATGCAAAGTTGTAATTTAATTAGGCTTACAAAGTGATGTATTTTTGAACAGAAACATTCCGTATATACAATTTATGATACTACGAAGAAAATAAATGCAAAGAAAATGGAATATCTATTTTAGAAATTGGTCTCCAAATAATACTACAATACAACACATTATTTATGAAAACATTCAAGAACTAGTCTCCTAAATTGTACCGGTACGATATTGGAAACTGTTAGTGGTACATAATAGGCAACAACGCCATTTTCTGTTTGTAATGTTCTACCGTATCCACAACAATGATTAAAGATTCTATGCAACATAAAATTAGTAAGCTATCTTCATGCACATTCAACCTATGAAGAGCAAAATTTGTTTTCACTTACCTTATTAGCGCAATTCTATTAGCCACGTAAACAAAAAATTAGATTACAACTGCACAAAATGATCTTCTTCCAGCAAACAAACCGTTTCTCACCACAGAACGCTCAGGAGTGAAATAATGGCGTCTAATTGCGGGTTGTTGACAATACCAACACTAGATGTCAGATGCTACAAGAAACGCCAATTTTATAAACGTGGTACAAATTAGGAACCGGTACAATATAGGCAACTCTCCCCTATGTACTATTCTACAGTAGCCAGATTTATTAACAATGATTTGAAGGTGGAGATCAAGAAGAAAACGTTTTAGTTTCCCGATAGTGCAGCATATTTATGTTGAACTACATTTCACATGCCTGGCTCATGCTCTGCAACGTGTGGCTGAAGCAATAAACAAAAAGCATTTTGTGAAATATCATCAACAAGTTTTGTTGTGCGGACAGCAACTGTCACATATGCATTCAGAATCAGCACTTACGGGATGGGATACTTGCATAAAAAGATAAAGATAGCCTAGCGTGTCTCTTAAAGGGCGAAGGCCACCTAACAAGTAGGAGGAGCTCGCTTCTTCCTAACTTGGTGAGCTATTCCACTCTAACTCTGTCTAATTTGTTCTTTGCTTACTCATTTCTCACTGCACCAGTTGCTTCTCGAGAGATTTCCGTTTTTCTCTCCCTGTTACTGCTCTTGACAAATCTTGACCTACATGTTCCTTGAAGAGATCTGTCCATCTTCTTCTGGTCTGCTTTGTGTCCTTTTTCCTATCCGGGGGTCCCACATAGACATCTTGTAGGTTCACCTATTGCCCTGCATTTTTGCGACGTGACCGCCCCATTGCCATTTGCTTCTAGTAGCTATTTGTGCGACGTCCGTTGTCTGAGACAACTGGTTTATTACTACTGTAGGTATTTTGTACTTCAAAGCTATTCCCAGGATCTTGAGTTGCATATTTCTTTGGCATATTTTAATTTGTTCTTTTGTATTTCTGTTAGTGACCATATCTGGCGTCAGTAGAGTAATACGGGCGTCTGGAATGGTACTTGGATACAAGCCAAAAAGTCTACACTGAACATTTTAAGTCTATTAGGTTTTATAGTTAAAAAGGTTCTCACCAGAGTCTGCTCTTTCAGTACGTGAAGTTCAAACTGTTCTCAATTAATCTAAAATGGAGTGCTGAATTGCATACATTACTGGGAATTTTAATTGGCCTCCAAAGTAAATTACAAAATTACAGGAATCCATGGATATTTTGAAAGACGTGAAACAAAAGTTATTTATATGGGAATTGTTATTTCACACTGGTCTTGTGTAGGACAGATTTGAAAAATTAACCTTTGTATAACTGGTGACTAAACTATAAAACTGGTTAGAAGTACACATACCATTACGGGTCATCTCATAAGGATTACATCTCTCATTGAAGAGAAAGCTTAGGGAGGTCTCTGAGGTATATAGAATCAGAGATAGTTTCGCAGTTCCGAGTTCAGAGCAGGACGCGCGGTAGCTCAGTTGGTTAGTGCACCAGTTTGGAAGGTTGAAGATCCATGATTCTAATCTTGACAATGATCCGAATTTTTTAAATATGATTCTTCTCTTCCAAAACCTATCTACTGTAAAGGCATAAATTAGCAACAAATCTCCAGGCAGTAATGAACAGAAACCCCTGCTACTCTAACTGTATGCAAAATCCTGAATTGTAAAGAAATACAATCTTGCGATGTAGAAAAATAATTTTCTTTATACTAGATTTTGTCTGACAGACTTCTCTCACTTGCACCAGAAAACATGAAGAATGTCTAATAGTGCACTGTGTAATAAAGTAAATAGTGTGCGTTTGTGTGTTATTCTGGTTTGGTTTCTTTAATGATTAATAAAGAAACCTATTTTTTTGTATTGTTTTTATATAAACTCAGCAGCTTGTACAATATTATATGTGTACTGCAAACAGTATTTCAAATGTTCAGCAAATGTTATGAAAACTGTGAAAGTAAAATTTGTGGACTGCTTAAAATGTCAAACTAAGATTAAAATTAATTGGAAGTAGTTTTTCTAGAGCACTTCGAAGTAAAGGAGCAGTATACATTGTTTGGTGAGTGAAATTAGCTAATGTTTTCCAATTTAAATTGTTATGTAATATTCAATATAATTGTGCATTTATTTAATATTTTATATTACACATTTAATTGCATATTTCTCTATATCTTAATACATATTTATGTGAATACTTCTGAATTTTATATTGCATAAAAAGCCGGGTATTCATATCAGTGTTAAAACTAAATGGGGTAAAAATTTGGCTTAGAATGTTTTCAAACCTGCTTCACGAACTAGAAAATCCCCGTTTTCAATATATCATTATCAGCGCCTAGATTTAGTGTGACAAAAATCTCTAAAATCTCGGACTAGCCATATGACAGTATTTGAATATTCCAAAATAAATTGCAGTTTCAATTGCGAAAATTTGTATCAATTGTTTGGGTATTGATCCGCTTCGCCCGCTCTGACTGAAAGACAAGAGGAACTGCTGAACGAGACATTAGAGACAACTAAGCACCTGAATGGCCTTCTTGGCAAGCCTCGGTATGAGAGTTTCAGGGTACACTTGGTGGACACTGAAGCTCGGTTGTTCTACGGAGGCCAGGCGTCGGATTTCCTCCCAGCGGTCTTCCCCGTAGACCTGCTTGATGTACTCTGCCATATTCTCCAGCAAAAGCCCGTACATCTTGCTCCTATAAAAAGAAAGAAAAAATTGCGGTGTTGCAAAATTTATCTCCTATTTGGCGCTTATCGCAATTATGTCATTCATTATCAAATTAGCACTACAACTTATAGTACCTATTTGAAATTATATTTCTAAAATGTTAATGCCTTTTTAGAATGCTGTTTACTATTTTAATCCCAAAAATACTCGCCGCTCTACGTAACTGAATACAGATATCTCAAATCAAAATTCTTTGTTCATTACTATGCCTCGTCTTCAAATTTGGCAACGCGGAAGTGCAGTAAATTATATTCAAGAGTAAACGAAACTAATGACCCGTTTCACTAACTTTCATTAATATTATAATTTAATATTGAATTAATATTAGTATTATTATAATTTAATATTATAATTAAATTATTTATTATTAATTATTTATTAGCGCTTGTGTTCGATTTGGTGTTTAATTAAGCGTCATTACGGATATAAATATATTGGTAATTTAATGCTACCATTGTTGCCTAAAAACTCTAACGAAGCCTTTATCTAATAATACAGACTTCGATGCTGAAAAGTTTTAAGAAGAAGAAGAAGAAGAAGAAGAAGAAGAAGAAGAAGAAGAAGAAGAAATGTGTAAATAATTGTATATACGACAGGGAAGGCTTTTGTTCGCACCTCTGATGTTCCTCTTAAATTTGACTCCGAATAGGGTGTACTTCTAATGTCGCGGCTATCACCGTAGATAACAAAATTATTTAACGATTAATTGTTAAATGTAGACGTTGCGGATTCGTTAGTTAAAATGTTAACTATAATGAAAATGTAATTATTATTTTCAAAGTATACACGAAAATACATCAACTATCACTGAAATTAAAGGCAATTATGTAGATCACTACAATAATCAAAGTGGATGAATTTGATTTTTTAATCTGGTTTTCGATTTTTATTGTTTATTAGTGGTTTCTGAATGGCGGTCAAGCATTTTTAAGCATCTACTGTTATTTATCAATTTTTCTTCTAAATCCCTACTTTATGTTTAGCTCAGAAAGTGTAACAACAAAGTTTGTAAATGATAATATTTCTGATATAAAAATTAAGTTAAGAAGCTGGCGAGCATAGCTTAGTTTTATAATTACCGTAAATGAGAGATCTTTGAAAAGCGTATATTATATTTTCCGCACTTTACAGCAGCTTTACCGCATGATAATAAAGTGGGGGAAGAAAAGAAGAATATCACAAAGAGATGTGAGTGGTGATTTGCAAAATTACTAAATAAAATAAGCGTTAACCAAGAGAAAATTCCGCTGCATAAATATCAGCTTGAGTTATGAATATTTCTGCATTTATGTTCTTATGAAGAAGAGATAACGCGATTTGTTTTATTATCATTATCATCATTCTGTGCAACACTTTTCAGTGTTTATAAGATATTCCAGTGGTGAAAGAGTATGATTTGGAACTTTTACGGTCATTTGGTCAGAATTATTTAGAGAAATTCGATTCAAAATCAAATTTTGTAGATTTATGGCAATTAAAAGAACCTCAAGTCTAAAAGAAGAAGCCTCTGAGCAAAATTTATCGACCGTCTCACGCTCTGAATTGAATGGGACGCTAATGATCTGATATGTTAAAGGACGTTTGTAAATAGACCAAAATACATAATTGAAATCAAATGTTGGTAACCTATGCAAGTGTGCAATAGAAAAATATCGCAAGCTTCAGTTATTAGTAGTAGGTGTATCTTTAATGTTATAAAATTACAAATATATTTTATGTATGAGCTGTAGACCGTACATGCTTAAGCTTGATACACATTGGAAACAGTAAGAAATAATAATACAAATAAAACAATATTAATAATAAATAAACCTTAAAATGGGAAGAGCAACATTTACGGATATATGCATGGAAACATATCACATATTATTTATAATTATACTAGTAATTGCTTTCTAACCAAATAAATTGCTTCTAGCTTCGCGCACTTTGACTAGGAAAATTCCCGTATTCAACCAATTAGTGTGGTTGAAACAGGTCCCAGCATGCCAATCGATCTCTAATTGCCTTTAAATATTTTTCAGGAAACAGTGTTTTACCAAGTGTTTCCAGTAGGTTACATTGCAGAATATGCACCCATTCCTCCTTCTCTCCACAAAATGGGCAGAGTCTCCTACCAGAACTATCTGTTAATTTTTAGCCTTCCAACCTCCCAGTTTAAACCAGGCCATTCCTGATCTTGCCTTTCTCCCTAGAACGAGCATATAGTTCTCTTTATCCCAGGTTAATTGAATTTCATTCGATAGGCTTAAGGAAGCTTTCGTGTTACATTCTTTAGTTCACAAGAGTGGGAAGTGTTAACATAATCGCCAAATCCAGAAACTTAAACTTTAGCGTCAATAGTAACCATTTCAGCAGTAATTGCAATTAAGGTTTCGAAGATATGCACGTGTCCGATAGCTCTTTACTCTATTAAACAAGTAGTAGTAAATGTTCTCGGTTAGCATTTAATTACGTCTTCCCTTTGTTATGCAGGACCACCTAAAGAAGAAACAAGTAATAACAGCCCATTTCATGCCATGCGCATTCAGAATTCGATCCCGCGAAATACTCAAGCCAACTTTACTGTATATAGGTACTGTACTGCTTACTAATGTATTCTCTCTCTGGCGCAAGATTACCCACACCATTTTGCTGTAAACAGTCAATAACATTTCAGTTTTCAAGTTATGTTTATATTAAAAATGTGTAATGAAAATGCTTGTTAACAAATATAATTAATAAATAATAAAAGATTGTCTCAATGGTATAGATCTTTTATCATAGTTCTTTGAATCAATAGCTTCATTTGGGAGCACAATGTGTGAGTATATTTAATGATTTTTTTTAAAACTGTTGTTAGTTAAATCTTATTTCCAGAAAAATATAAACATTATAAATGAGAAATAAAAATATATTATTTAATTAAATTTTTCTATCATATTTAATGCTTTATCATTAATATTGTTATTGGTCTATTTTTTGGTTCTTTCTAGTTGTCAATTGTGCATATCAAATCTTAGTACAGGTGAAAAGAGAAATCTAATGAAATGAGAAACCAGGAAATAAGGGCCAGATTCTAAAACAAAGAAAGAAAGAAACTAAATAAAGGTTTTTAAAAAGGTGCAACATTAAGACGAGAATAGCCGAATGCAATCAGAAAAAAAAAATATGAGGGATAAAACTGCAGAAGATGTGAAAGGAAGAAATAAATGGAGAAAAAATGAAGAAAGGTAAAAGAAAAAAGAGCAATTTAAAGAATAAGGAGTAGAGAAATAAGAAAGTATAAGAATATAACAGAAAGAGAATTGCAGCGACTGATTTTGAAGACAAAGATCAGAAAAATTCAGAAGAGAAAAGCTGAGAATTTCGGAGCTAGAGGCACAAGACTACATAGATCGTTAGTTGCTCGCATTACTCACTTTCTGGAGACAGCTGGGCCACTATCCAGTCTCTTTAACAAGCTCACTCTGATAAATATCATATTTTTCTACTTCCTCTTACTGCTACACTCTTCCGCGTGTTCATGTGGTGCAGAACGCTTCCAAAAGCAATAAGAGAGTTAATCTCGCTTCTTAACTGCGCTGTTCTGCTCTTTCTGAGATAGCATCAAAATCGTTCAAGATCTAGCATCTGTGGCTACATGAAAACACTATCTGTAACTAAATATTTAAAATAATTTAATACGGCTGATTGGGGAATGATAAAACTAAAGGACATCCGCTGCATAAATTGTTGTAATGGAAAGATGAAAAACATATTACAAAACTTTCCAGTCTGAATAATTATATATTTAAAACAAATGAAATCAGCACTAGCAAAAGGAAAATCAGCAATGATGGCTGTAAGAGGGTGCGTATATAAAATGCCTGAGATGGAGATGAAATGGTTGGAAAGGGTGTACAATTCGGTGGTTGAGGCCCGAATGCTCTATGGTATTGAAATTTGGGGACTTGAGAAAGTTAGGAGGTTGTAGATCATGTTCATAGGATGTTTTGTAAGGAAGTTTTAGGGCTGCCAATAGCAACAGCAAATGAAGTTGCACAAATGGCAATGGGAAGCGGTACAAGAAAGGGAATAGTTATGGAGAGAGTTTTAAAATACTGGTATAGGATTCTAAATTCATGTGATGATAATTTATGAAAACAATGCATACAATATCAAGAAACAAGTTTACAAAACACAGGTTGGGTTAGTAACTTGAGATATAATTTAGAATGTAATGGATTAGGGAATATATGGAAAAAAAGAGAATTAAATCACAGATATTTCTGGAAGGAAGATAGGAAAAGATTAGAGGACATAGAGATCCAAAAATTATTTAGTCAATTATCTGAGAAAAGGTCACTAGTCTTTTAAGTCTCAATGAAAAATAGCCGGGGAAGAGAGAGGTATATAGATAACACTAATAATGAAGGGGATAGCCTGGCTAAGAGCAGGAATATGGAGGTTAAAAGGTAAAGAAATGGATACTCACAAGGTGTATGCCCATTATATGGGGATAAAGAAGATGTAAAACATAAAATTTATGAATGTAAAGAAACTGAGACTTGGAGAAAAGAAAGTATAAGATTAAACATTAGGGAGAAAAGTAATGTTAACAGAATAATAGAAAAAACTGTAAGGATATAGGGAAATTTATAGAGAAAGTAAGAAATAAATGGAAATGGACTGTGAAGAGAAGAGAGGAGGAGAGTGTGCTCTAGAATCTGGCAGTAAACTTTTGTTGTAGTGCTTTAATAAAATTAGTATTAGTAAGAGGGGGAAATCGGTCAGAACTCGGTCCCCTGGAATTCCAGTAGGTTGCTGCTGATGAACCAGGTACTGAAGTAAACAATATGGAAATTTTGTATTTTGTATTAGTTTTATTAGAATTTAGATAAATGGAATAATAAATTAATTATTGTATCCAAACTTTTTTTAAATATAAGGGGTCACACCTAAAATGGCCTGGGCCAGATGGGTGGAAGGCCCTTAGTAATAATAGTTTGTATTTATAATGTATTTTTTCTTGGCATTGCAATTAATAATTAACAATAAATAATTACATATTTAAAATAGTACTTATTTATGATAGTGAGTTTGAATTCTTGGTCGGAATAAATACTTCGCGTATTTCTCACTAGAAGAACCATGGAAGCATTGTTATTTCATAACACACACGCACACACACACACACACATAATGTTTATTTATATCGCAACGGTAGTAACAAGTAGTTTTTAAGCGTATTTTAAAAGAGGTAAATTATAATTTAAAAGCTTATTTATTGTTATTATTACATTTTCTTTATTGTTATACTAAAGGACAGCTTAAAAGCGAGTCTTCTAATAAGCGAGTTTCCCCATTGCAGAAAAATATTATTTTTTTTTTTTTTAAATTTTGAAATAAAGTTCCTAAAATTCCACAACTTCCCCGCAAGTATATTTTTCCCAGCATATTTGAAATGGTAGCACCAATTTTTTGATACCTTGTAGCAATGGTGGCTCGTGATCCCTATAGAAGGGTGGTCAAGGGACATAACTACATGACACCCAATGGCGTGGGGGAAGTTTCTTTAATCAAAACTTATACTGCTCGACAATTTCTCATAACTGCAGCGCCATCGTACGTTTATGGTATAAATTTCTGAACTATAATTCTATAAATATAGAACTCTTCCTCTTTCAGTTCAGTTATTAAAGTACGCCTTAAGCCGACTGCAGTCAATTCAGAAATAGCAATGAATTTTACTAATCTTTCAACCGGTTTACCCCCACTGATGTATTTTAATATCACAAAAAATTGCGACATGCTTGTCGTTTCGTTGGTCTGTACAGGAATAAAATTTATCCTTTCTATTTCTTTCCTAATCTCATTCCAAACGACAATATACGTTTTTTTTCACTTCACACGCTGTCAGCGAAGATATTTTCCTTTTTCTTTTCAAATTATAAAAGAAAACCTTCTCCATTTTGTGCCGTCTTGCTGAGTAAACTCATATAGCTTTCTGTTGATGAGGTTCAAATAGTTTCACTTCCAACTTAACAGTTAAACATAGACGCGAAAATGAAGTCTTCAATAAAACGTCCGCTGTATTCATTGCCACAAAACAGATACACTTTTTGTAGCTAACAGTTAACACTGTGAAAGTCAGTGAGGAAGCCCCTGATTTCAAACAAAGTGCGAAAACTACCCGTAGTCAGTTATGCATACTGTCAGTAACCCCTCAACTTCTGGTTCCTAAGAAAAGAGGGGATACTGAGCGCTGGCCATGGGCCGTCTTCCTGGTGGCCCAAGAAAACGCGGAAATAAGCTTGAGAAAGACTAATACATCTTGGAGGTAGACAAATATAAGTCCGTGTAAATCTTTGTTGGCTCGTAAAGGTATAAGTTCCGGGGGGCCCATGAGCTGCCCTCACTAACGGAGACTCACATGCTACAGCTACTACAGTAAAGAGGAAACGCACGTATTGCGTAAGATACTAATCTATTATACATGACTATTTTCATCATTTTTTTCAAGTGAACCAGAAGAACACAAAATGGTAAATAATTATGCCACTTTATTTGGGAGGGTGGGCCCAACTGACTCTTATTGACGGGCCGTCCCTGCCATGCAGATAAACCCGTTTCCGCAGCCGTCTGTTCACTTTATTATTTTCAAATCTCTGGACTCCGGGGTGTTTCTTGAGTTTGATGTGAAGATGAGTATCAATCAGGGCAACATCAGAGAAATAAAATGCACGATAGAAAATGTCCCACTTGAATTTCCCAAGCAAGTGCTGAGTAGGTGTGGCCCAGCGTTGTCATGCAATGACAGAACTTTGCCAGTCAAAAATCCGGGGCGTTTCCGTTTGATTGCAGCTTTAAGTTGTGCCAGGACCTCACAACATCATTCAGCATTCGTTGTGGCTCTATGAGGCAAGTAACTGCCCCCAGGCAGTTCCAAAACAACGTCGCTTTAACCGACTTTCTGTACTGTTCATGTTGCTCCATGAACTATCTGAATGCGCATACATAGATGAAGGCTAACTCGCGAGAATAATCGCAACAGTTTCGTTCTTTGCCATGTATAACTGCAAATCGGACAAGCTTTGTAGTGGCCTTCCCCATGTGTGTCTAACTACTGCACAACTACTTCAGGACTGCCAAGATACCAAGATAGTGAAATTTCTTATTTAAAAACTTAATTGTTGTTTGTTTTTCAGATATAAATAAATGGGGGAACTTGCTTATTGGTTGATGATTCTCAGTTTTCTCATAGAAGCTAACAATACGCACTTGGGCATGCGTAATGATGGGATCACTGTTACTGGTTTGAGTTTTCTCTACATTGTGAACGCAACGGTTGTCAAAACACGGACTCGTGAACGAGAAGTCTGGGCTATGATTTCCGCCAGGATCGTCGTCCCTGGCAGTTTTTTTAATAAAATTTCCTCAATCTTCATAAATAGCAAGTGAGATACTCTACAAGCCTGGAGTGTTACAAAATCACAGCTTCTAGTTTGAATGCCTTGTGTGAAAAGAATTGACTACTTTTGTGAGCTATCTAAAAACGGAACTTAAACAAGGTAAAACACGTCAATTTAGATATTGAAAAGGAAAGTTTAACACCAATGTTGATTACATTTTAGGTTTCATCCCAGTCACTCTCACTTTGAAATATCAAATAACAACCCTATCTATTTACCCTCCTGCGTTTGTAGGAATTACATCCCCTAGGACTTACGTACCAATGCCCGGGTCAGTCGTCTGTAAGGAATCTATTTACTCTGGACGCACAGAGTACATTTACACACTGAGGGACTCCCTGAATGGATAGTCACTCGTATGCTAGGGCCGCCTCAATGAAGAAGACGTAGATAGAATGAAGATGAATGATGAAATGAAAGGTGAATATCAGTTAAATATTAACCCGGCATAGACTTAAGAAAACACTTCAATCCGGTTAATGGAGCGTCGGTCCTGGTGGTCTGGTACTAACCGTACTTGCCTCGTAGACCCAAGTTCGCGGGTTCGATCGGAATTTTTGGGCGTAAAAATCCTAAATATAACTTCCTTCGGAAGGAAGTTAAAACGACGGGTCCCATGCCGTAGTTTTACGGCACGTAAAAGAACCTCAAGCCCGAAAGAAGAGATCTCTAAACAAAGTTTACGAACCGTTTCAGCCCTAAATTGAATGAGACGCTAACGACCTGATTTGTTAAAGAGCGTCCGTAAATAAACCAAACCAAATCAACAACAACAGGTTAGTCGGCCGTAGCATTTGAACCTAGGACATCCCGAAAAAATCCCAAACATTGTTGCCTTAGCCAACGCGATTGCTGCACCCTTACCTTATAATATTTAAGTTTTAGTGAGCATATTTTATCCAGTTACCGGGATTGTTATTGTTTAAATTTGGACAAAATAAAATTGCAAATATTAATTTGAATTTAATGTAACTGTGTACTGGTAACAATTTATTTCAAATTTGTGTATGAATGTAAGCGGAATAATCAAGAGTTCCGAAATAGACTTTATTGCTGCATTATTATTATTATTATTATTATTATTATTATTATTATTAAATCAGCATTATCATTAATAATAATAAATGATTGTAACATTATCAAAAATTACATTTTTATCCTCCAACAAACTGACTTTTTATTCCGTCCAAATTCAAACAATAATAACAATAATTCAGGTTGTCAGATAACGAGAGAGAGAGAGCAAAATATATAACAATATAATATTTTTTAAAATGTATCATAATGTAGGGATGTCATTAGAAGCTTCTAATTAGGGGGACCTGGAGTGCGGGTTACAAAGGGTAGTTTCCAATTTGAGTGCCTTGTATTAAAGGAACTACTTTTAGAGCCATTTTTCTGGAGTTTACCTTTAACTGTTGCTTAAAAATAACCTCAGACTAGGTAACCTCCAGTTTGCAACAACATCGTGAAATAATAGGGAAATTCGTGTTTAGAGCGAGTTGGTGTGAACGGTTCAATAATTATTCTGTTGTCCTTTCTCGTAGATATTTTTTTTAGCAAACTGCGAATGCTAAAATATCAGGAAATAACTGAAAAAAAAATAGATTCGTTCTCAACTAAGGGTAAAAAAAGTATATGGGGGGGGGGGAAATTGCCAGAGGGTATAATAATTCTATTCTGAAGACTTATAACCCCCATTAAAAAACCGCCACTGGTGGCCGAGGTCGTTAAGGCGCGGACTCTTGAGCGGGAGGTCTTGAGTTCGAATCCCGCCAAGACCGTCCTCCCTGACTGAGGTTTTTCCCAGGTTTTCCTGAGTCCTCATAAGTGGCAAATGCCGGGGAGGTACCCTAAATTTAGGCCTGGAACGCTTTCTTCCTTAAAATAAATCCTTTCCAAATACATCACTTCATCTTATGTATCATCAGTGTCCACCGCCTGTGGTGCCTCAGTATCTAAAACGGACGTTAAACACTACTCATGCGATATAATGGGCATGTGTGTGCAATCTATAGCACCTAAAACTCCAGGACAGTTATCAATGTTATAGAAGTCAAGCATCAATTTCTTTAATTCGCGTTCTTCGGTTGGCATTTTAATAAGTTCAGAGTTGCTATTGCTCTAGTAACTATACATATAGTTTTATTGGCCGTTCCTTTCTCCACTTTGAATATATTGCAATAACTATTTGGAAGCTCTCTATCGCATAGAACCTTAAAGGATCGAAATCAAAGCATGATTTCACTTAGTTTGTGATTGTAAACGGGGACACATCTGTTTCAGTTCTTCGACCTCTTTGCTAAGCGAAATTGCATTTAAATTTTTTTTCCTGTTTTTCAGTTCTAGGAATGGATTATTTTTCTCTTGAAATACACGAGAAGCAGGTGAAATTTATCTTCGAATGAGATGTCGTAAAGCAGAAACCTGTACAATATAAATCTCGTGAAGGTTAACCTGACTTAACCTACAAATGAACGCAACTTTGCTGTTATTACGAAGAGATGAAAAGAGAAACATTGAAGAAACTTTATGTACATGAAATTAAAATAAACGTAACTAACCATTTTATTTATAAATGAAGTTTTTATACTTCTGTATCCTGAGAAATGTTTTATTTAATAATCACTAAACTCTAGTTAGTGCTATAAGTTGACAAATTTTGCGAGTTAGATTTACTTTGAAGTTAAGACCAAATAATCCTAGACTAGAGTTTATACAACCAAACATTTCAATTAATAATAACTGATGGTTAATTTTGTGCCCTAAACTCAAGTTAACTCTTCATACAACTGGCCCTTAGAATGAACAGTCTAAAAAATTAATTTTCTTCCTGGATCATACCCTGAATTAATTTTATGTTCACTCTGAATGCGATAAAACGAATAAAAACTCCTCTTCGGTTTAATAATCGAACCACGGATTTCTAATGCCATTTTTATGACTATAAAGTAGGAAATCAATAAATCGGTTACATTTTTATTACGCCGCTTATTACTAGGCTTTGAAAGCGCTAATTGACTATCTCGGCTGCTGACCAGTGTACGTAAAAAATACACCAGGGTGGTTTAATTACGTACGGACCACATGATTGGAAGAAAGTGCACTGAACGCAAGTGCGGGGTACAACGTCCCTTTTATGGGCGAGTGCCCATCTGGGTCAAATGGTCTGGCTATGGACGTAATGTTGCAGCAGCTGGAGATACAGCAAACAAACGAAAACAAAGCTCTTTCGGAAAGACACATCTGATGTCGAACAGCCTTTAGTTTCAGGGCGGTGGCGGTAAGCTGAAGTGGGCTATAATCATTTGCAAAACGACCCACTCTGAAATACAAAATGATTCCAAAGTTAAGCAGCCTTGAGATTGGTCAATATTTGGATGAATGTTCACTCTTAATGCTCTCGAAGATTTTAAACAATATGCATATGAGTCTCAATTAACTTAAACGTTTGTTTCTTCAAGTACATTCTTTACATAAGCACCTATCATAAAAGCTGAAGGTCAAACATGATATTAGCCGTAGCTATTTTTGAAGGAAGGATTGTTGCTAGTTTTCTTATATATTTATTTCAAGTTGCTTTAAAAGCAAAAGAAAAAAAAGGCATTCAATTCTGTGCCATTATTGGGCATGACTTACGTAATACCCACCCACCCCTTTCCCATCCTCATCTCCCTGTCCACGCTGGAAGGCTTTGTTATGTGTCTTGTTCCTATTGGTTGGTACATGCGAGGCACTTTTCGAGAAATAATGTGACGTAATGCAGAATGTCCCTTTACCTTCTGTTCACTGCTGGCAGAGAGTGCTTGGAAATCAATGGAGTAATACGTTTTGGCCTTTATTCAAAATTCTTAGAACCGGAGCTCATTCCAATGGCCTAACTTAGTGATCATGGATTGCAAGGTTTTTATTCAGGGTATTATACAAATTTAATTCTGTTTTAAGTTTATGTTTTGTTTAGTTGTAATAGGAACCTGTGTGGATTACCATTTTAAATTGCTGTCAGATCAAATTAACACTAAATACTAATTAAAAAGAGTTTATTATGAATGAATTTTAGTATAAAACGCTCTTCCCTCTAGCCTAAAAGTCTTAAAACATTTACCATATCTTTCAAGTCCGCTCTTAGAAAATACCTGTGTAAAAAGACATATGAGTGACAATATACCGATTTAAAAACACTACTGATTTTATATCAATGTATATATAAATAGGTATATAGTAAACTTTGTGTGAATGAGTGATTTGTCTGTTTCTGCTTCTCTGGTTTTGTTGTTTTAGGTGTTTTATTTTTATTGTAACTATTTATGCAGATGTACACGTCATTGTTTATAAATGTGTTGTACATGTGAATGCAATTGTAAATGACAAAATCTGCGTTCGTAAGTCTCTGTGACTGCTTCGCGAACTCGCGGAATACTCCAGCAATTAACCTAACTTTTAAATGAACATTTTTAAAGTGTTTAGCCAGATAATTAACTTGATGCTTAAATTTTAAAATGGGATTTAATGTAGCTCAACTAAATTGAATATATTGAAATCTAAGTGTATATATATCAATCTAATTAAACATATCATTTAATATATTTCAACATAGGTCATTCTAAAGGATCTATAAAAATATGATTTCCAGCATGTCTTTGAAGCATATTTTGTCAAAAAATTAACATAATTCTTTATTGAACAGCCCTCGTATTTTACTACATTTCTTTCGTTTGGCGTATATCTCTTCTGCAACTTGATTCCCAGTATTCATTTAATCACTAAAAATATTAAGATGCAATAGTAAAAGGAAAAAGGTCCATATCTGCAGGTTTAGTTATCTTAGTGCTCCATAAACACGCAAACTCTGAGAGCGTTTTACAGGACACATGTTGCTTTTAACTTCCATTCTCGTGGTGCCATCAAATCAGCGGATGGTTTAATTACAGTATAAGCTTACACAGTCATTTCACAACCTTTGGCGGAAACACGCGTTAGAAAACAAAGTGCGTCATTTTATTTCAGGAAAAGATTATTCCAGGTGTGTGTGTTTTCTACTGTTACAGCTGCTTCCTGACTCTGTTCTTAAAGTAAAGACTGGTTTTCTCATCACTGTTTGTTTCCATGCATATATTTTTCGTGTATTCCTCTTGGGACATTCAGCGGCGCAAATATCTATCCATGAAATAAAGACACTGTTTTACAGCTAGCATACCACAATGTCGCTTGTGGTGCCTCAGCAGTAAAAACAGACGTTAAACACTGTTCGGGGGAGGGCTAGCATAATTAAGGCACTTATGAGCATAGAGGAAAAAAACTACTGGATCGAATCAAGGAATGTTTAATTGCAATGCATTCCAGAAAATCTATTTTATACGCTTATACACATGTATTTATGGATCTTTAAAAAGTTTTGAGTACAAATAACCAGTTTCAAGAATCGCATTTGGTACTCTGTACGGTGTCAAAAAAAAAAAAAAAACGACAATTCGATATAAGAGATGTTAGAAACAAGAAAACTTCGCAAAAATCTTGAACTCTAAAATTGATATCTTCCGAAAATAAACTATATTTTTCACAGTCAAATTTCCATGAGTTGAGTTTCCTCTCTGAAGCTCCATTTTGAAGGGAAATGTGGAAGAAATGAATAAAAAATTTGAAGAAAAATATTCATGTTAGTTAGTTATAAATATTATGTTTCATTTAAAAAGAATACTAAAACAAAAGTGATACATTCTTAGAAAGAAGGCATTTTAATCTATATCTCAAAGGATTCATTAAAGATGTGTTAGAATGGATTGGCAGGGATAGAATAAGCTTCAGCTGACTGGCTGTTTGAGGGTGCACCTCTGGGAAGAGATGTGGGACAGACTGGCTGGCTAGGATCAGTTTCGTAACCATGTTTCCAAATAGAGAACTCATTTCCGGCGAGGTTCCCTCCACAGCAATTCGATCTTCTCAGAAGAACCAGACACCAAGGCCTAACCTTTCCAACGCGCAAGCTACTGTCACACTGCACACAACACCAACCCACTTTACCTGACACTTTCGATACTGCAACAGAACCAAAGAAGTGAAATGGGAAAATTAGTGGAAAGGAACAATTCATTACAGCATTCACCTAAGCGACTAGGAAAATCAAAAACAAAACAAAAAAACTAGGTCAGAATGGTCGCACTCAAGAGAACTGAACTCGATGTGGGTTCCAAGAGTCACCATCTGAGTACCTAGTCAAAGACGCCGTGACCCCTGTACCTGATCTCAGTTACAGCACTTCCTGTTGTCGTGCCGTTTGTCCAGTTTCTTAATCAATGTTGTGGAGGCATCTCGCCATATCTCTTGATCTCTCCGCCACCATTGGATACGCATGGCGGATTTTAATGTCCTCACAGTGCGAAACTGTTGGTGATATGCCAAAAACAACAAAAATACCATCTTGGCAGGTAAACATAGCCCTGCCTACATCTCTCTCATCTAATGAAATCTCCCTCAGAGTTCAAGCACATTCTGGATTCCCTTGATGTCGGTAAAGAAGCAATTCTGTTAAAAATACGCCCTTGTCAATAGAGGTTGTCAATAAAAGAAATTACTATAACTGTTATATAAAAACTAGTTAATTGAAACGTAACATTTTCGAATATATTAGAGTTGCATTTTAATTTTCAATATATTTCAACATGACAACAACCCTTTACGACCCTCCACAAGAAAGAGTGTAAGGGCGCTAGATTTGATGAATTTGGCGTCTTGAGTCCTTTTCCAATTGTTGTCTCGGAAAGTTGTCATCGTTCCTGCAGTGAAAAAGTGAGAAGGAGTGCCTTCATCCTAGTAATAAAACTGCGGCACAACATAGAACTCAGTATGTCTAGACAGGGTACGGCAGTCACTGTAGGTTCAGCAAAAAGGGGGGAGGGGACCTATCATGCGTTCTTTCATTAAGCCACATCAGACATTAATTTTGAGCGAATCAGTTCGTGATCAAACACAACAAGTGGATTCCCACTTCCCTGGATCCTGCAATAGTGTCTGTTGCCTTTTCCTGATATGAAGAAAGTTGACTCTTCAGAGAAACACACACGTCTAAAGTATGCATCGACTTTGTCAATTTGGCCAAGCCACTCGTAACTTCAGTCAGCCTTTTTCTTTATAGTCGTGCTTGATCCGCTGTATTATTTCAATTTTGTATGTTTTTGTGCGCAACATTATGAACTTCTGCGAGGAAGTTGGGAGTTACAAATCAGCTTTTCGCATTGATTTTGTTGGGCTTTTTGTAAAGCAGGTTGGAATGAATTCAATGCTATCTTCAAACATTTTTTTGCTTAGAATATTTACCAGCTTTGGGCAGCAAACTTCCTTTGCTTGAACTCTGTGTCCCAGGTCATTATTTTCTCATAATTAGGAATGGGATCGTGTCTTTGAAGATTGTATTCTCGACAAAATCGGCGTTGTACATGCTTCACAGACTTACAAGGGTAGTCCCAGAAGTACCTTACCTAACAAAGAAAATACAAAAGATTTGGGAAAATATCTTTATTTCTCTACATAGTCTCATGATGCACTTTTCCCAGCGATATTCAATAGTTTCGATACCCTGTTCATAGTGTGATTCGTCGAGCTCCTCAAAATAGCCATTAGCCGCAGACTCTACCTCTTCATTGTTGGCAAATCTTTTACCACCGAGCCAATTTTCAAGTTTGGAAACAGAAAATAATCCGTGGGGGCTAAATCCGGCAAATAGGATATGCGAGGTAGCAATTCGAAATTTAACTCATTGATTTTGGCCATCGCGATAATGGATCTGTGAACTGGTGCATTTTCTTGATGAAACAAAACTTTCTTTTTCGTCAAATGCGACCGTTTTTTTTTTTTTTTTGTTTTTTTGTTTTTTTTTATTTCATCACTCAAACGCTGCAGTAAGTTCGCATTATAATCGCCGTTGATTGTTTGTTCTTTTTTAAGATAATCAATGAAAATTATTCCACGCGCATCCCAAAAAACAACGCCCTGACTTTGCCCTCAGATGGAGTTTTCTTCGCCTTTTTTGGAGCAGATTTTCTCTTTTCAGTCCATTGTTTTGACTGTTATTTCGTCTCAGGTGTGAAGTTATGGAGCCATATTTCATCCATGGTTATGAATCGATGCAAAAACTCGGCTTTATTGCTGTGAAACATTGCCGAACACTCGATTGAAACATCTTCATGACGCTGTTTGTGAGCAGACGCGGCACCCATCTTGCACACAGCTTTTTCATGTCTAAATTTTCAGCCCATATGCGATGTACAGCACTTTTTGAAATGCCTATCATGTGTGCTAGCTCGCGCAATTTCAGTCAACCGTCATCCAATAGCATTTTGTGGATTTTCTTCATCATTTCTGGCGTGGTCACCTCATTTGGTCGACCACTGCATGTTCTTCGTGGCAGCTCATACGGCCTCGTTTAAACTCTTGACACCCAATATTTTATGTTAGAATTTAGCTCGACTTGATTGGACTGAGGTGTTTCAAATGAAAGTATTGTATCACATAATAATGACCAATTTTTTCCATGTTTACCAATTCAGTGAGAGCGTTCATTATTGAAGGCTGCCAAACAAATACTAAACAACGTAGCGTCGTCAAACTTCAAACTTAAGCTTTATAAGCTTGGTGCTGTCTATTATAGTCATTTTTTAAAAAAAAATCCCTATCTATACGCCAGGTCGGGTACTTTTGGGACTACCCTAGTAGTTTCTGTTAAAATAGCACACGAGGTTTACTGCTCAACCGTCTATATAACTAGCTTTATAAAATTGACAGTTTGTAATCATTTATTCAATTCTCAACCGCAATCTCCATGACAACCATTGTTATATAAATTGCAGATCTGCACTACTAAACTTGGATATATTTATTTCCCTTTGGCGTATAACTTTTAAGTTATAGCCCTTTAATTTTTTGTGTTTTAAGCGGAACACTGTGAATAAGTGGTGGGACATGCGGCAAACATTCTTTCTTATAAGGACACTCCAAGAAGTTCAGTAATTTCATCTGTAAATCAACATAACTTCCGTTAACTGCTATCTGTGCGGACTCAACAATGTGTGTTGAAACGAAAACTTATGCCTGTAATTCAGTATGAAGCTGGGACGATAGTATTGCCATGCAATAAGCCGGAACGAAAACAGGTTAATTTATTTATTGCCAGTTTTAAGGTTCCTAATAGTGCCAGAAAATTTTATTTTTGATTGAATATTATACCTGAAAACTTTGAGCAAGATATTAACATAATTTATTTACTTAGTTATAAATTGATTATATTACAGAAGTATATCATGAGTTCCTCAGAATACATTGCAAACCACTTTTATTGATCTGGGCATACTTACTTTGCCATCATTGTACGTATTGTCTTGTCTCTTGTATGTAAGGTACTATTTAAAAGAGAACACGAAATGTTCAGCATATAAAGGATAACCCCTTGGGTATGCGTAAAATGAAATCATTTACTACTACACTTTATATTTTGAAACTTGAATTCTCAGAACGCTACATGACCTTCATTGCGCACTTTGCACAACTCATAACGTGATGCAATTCAACCATGTCCGTTGTAACGTCACAGGAGTGAGTTTCTGAAAACCATAAGTCATTTAATCATTTTTAATGTTAGATTATCAATGTTGCTGGGTCTCTGCGAATAGACAGTGTCTTTAACAAAGCCCCACACGAAGAAGTTCATGAGAGGTTAGAACTGGGGAGTTTGGCGGCCTATAATTTGTTCCTTCACTAACAATTGAACGCAGTATTTAGAAAATTATGAATCCCCCATGCCCAGTGAGAGGGTGCACCCTTTCTGGAGTACAATGTTCATATTGTTGACTTCATCAAGTTGTGACAACAGAAACAAATGCAACATCTAAATAAGATAACATTGCGCTCGCTGTTGATTTTAGCGTCATTTCAATCATCTACGATTTTCATTTGTTATTATGCGTTGTTGATTTTCATTCTTGTCATTTATGGAAACTCCCATTTTAAGTAAAATATTATCAGCAAGAAATGTCTCCTATCATATTATCTTTTATAATTATATTTAATATTATCCATACCCAAACGGATCACCCTGTATTATCTCACTAGAAATAGAGAGAATACTTATAAAGATAAATATAATAAAATAATAATAGTTTTCTAAATATGATCTATAAATTTTATAATAACTTATCACTAGAGTACGATATCTATTCCTGAACTCTTATAAGAGATCGACACGTAATATACGAATGGTAAATCCTATATACATATAAGATAGATTAACTTTATAATAAAGTATTAAATGTGTAATTTTAAATTGCTCCTTCTTTATTGATGTTAACACACTGTATAGTTATGACAATAACTTTTTATTGAACTTATATTTAATATTTTATTCAAATGTGTTGAAAATATAGATTCTGACTACGCTGTTTTCAACAATGTCCTTGTTAAGTCATTTTAGAAATATATCAAACAATGGAGTGCATTAGTGCATTACAACGGTTGCTCAAAATGCCCACCATCGGCGTCGATACACTTCTGAGTACGTTGAACTACTGATTGAGAAACGTTTGCGAAAGTGTCCTCAGCGATTGCAGTATTGCAGTTTGTGCCGTTTCAATTTCTTCCCGAAGTGCTTTCAGATTTCCATACACCGGGAGACAAGTGTGCAACTCTAGGATGTCATATTCTACCTACGGGGAACTCTTAAGAATGTTGTATACCGTAGAAAACCAGCTCAAGAAATATGGGGAATTTTCTTTTTTCCCCACAAGATTTTTCATTCGATTTTTGAAATTGTTTTTACGTTTCATTTTCAATTGTGCTTTCATGTTTATTGAAGTGTTTCATTCAAGTGTTTTGAAGTTAATGAAGTTTTGTGAAAACAAATTAACAATTACTATAAGACGTTATTTGAAAAAAAAATATGTTTCCAACTTCTAACCTGGTTCACGTAACACTTCAAAAGTAGGTGATTGCCCGAAATGGATTCTGTGCTTGAAAACACAGAAAAATAATGGTTGGGCTAAGTTGCCCCTCTAAGGAAGGTGACTTTTCCCACCCACTTTTTAATTTTTACAGACTAGAGAATACAAAAATTACAAAGACGCAAGTGCATCTACTTGCCATTGTACAAATGGCATATTTTACTCCCCCCTACAAAATTCATACTGGAAGGATTCTAAATTTAAGTGTAAAATTGAAAAGTGGGCAAAGACACCCAGATTGACGATACCCATGTTATAATATCTGCGTTTTAATGTTCAATAAACAACGAAAAAATACTCAACAATTTTTGTAACTTTATGCTAGAATTGCTGAGCCCTTGTCTGAACTTAATTTTGGTGGAAATTGAGCATTGTTTCACCTTTTTTTTTCGGAAATATCTGTGTTTGTAGTGTAGTTGATTCACTTGTATATAAATATAGTACAGGCCAGTTTTAAAATTTACACGCTTTCTTATCTTCCGTTACAACTTTAACTTTGTGCAGAGCTTTTCCTATGCCTCTTCTCTGCATCTCTAGTTATAGCGTGCTTCCTCACTTAGAAGTTTAGGAACATATAGTAATACCAGGCGATGTTCCCAATAAAACATTTAATCAATGAAATTTAAGCGAGTTCTATCCAAGTTATTACATTATGTTTTACCTTACTATTATAGGATGAAATGTTTGTATATTACATGATAAAGTTCACAATTTCAATTTTATAAGACTATACTAGACCCAGTATCAAATAATAAAAAAACGCTGTTCCATAATAACCATTATAGTACTTGTAGCTCCCTAAAACCACAATGCATTAAGAAAATGCACCTAACATTAGAAAACAAATTTCTTAATACTTTTTATTTTGAAAATGACAATTTTAATCTTAAAACAAATTCATTATAAACTCTTCAATCAAATAATAAATGAAATTTTACTAGATCACATCAAAGTTATTCCTCTATGCTTTGTTCATATTATACAAAAATTATTTCAGTCATAAAACCCATTCAGTTTTATGATACAGGAGCTCGTCTTGGTCTTTCTTCTAATTTATTCAATATATTTTTTTCATCTGCAAATTCACATTATTTTTCAATAGACTTGAAATGCAAGTT
Organism: Metallyticus violacea; assembly: GCA_030762175.1. NCBI lineage: Eukaryota > Metazoa > Arthropoda > Insecta > Mantodea > Metallyticidae > Metallyticus > Metallyticus violacea. The sequence goes on along the minus strand of CM060831.1, from coordinate 24,162,349 downwards.
GCATCTTTTATTGCTCTTTGCACTCTATTTTTCCATCTTCAGCCTGAGGTATTGTTCTTAAATTTATTTGTAACACACGCTTCTTATTCTTTTAAAAGCCTACAATACTTGAAATCTTTTTACTAGAAATGCATTTACTATCTTCAACGTTTTTTTTTTTCTATTCGAGCGCTTTTCACTATACTGGAAAAAAACACTTTTTCTGCAAAGTTTCCCCAATGCAAATCTTTTCTGAAAAGGCTTCTTACGTTTTCTTTAAATTTTCTCGCCGCACATCCCCTGGAGTTCATTTAATCTTCTTTCTCAAACGTTGCTGAATGGCGAATGTGCACTTACTGAGGTCACGTCATATAGTAGTATCCTCGCTCCTGAGGGATTCACTTCCTCTTGACCCAATTTTCTTCTCTGGTTCTCTTTGTAAAGCACGTGAACACAAGTACCGCCTCGGCAATTCTTTTCGAGAAATGTGTTGGAACGATGATTGCGTTTTTCTGAAACTGTATACGTGACCAATGTGTACCTGAAATAATAATAGCGACATTAAGGCAAAATGACATAGAACTTTTCGTAAATAATAAACTTGTCACAAGCAGATCGAATCTCAAATTGCTGGTGCATGCATGGGGTGGTTCTTATACAACGGAACCCGAAAATTTTGGCAGGTAAATTCGTTTCAACCCGTTTTTAAAATCATAAACGAATGTCACCTTTTTACATGTTTTAACAATCCACAACATGACGTATTCAAATGTGTCACAAGATCTCTCTTTGCAACTCAACTACATCTCAGCACCGAGTATGGAGTTCAAAAAGCGTAATGGAAGTCACCGTAGATGATTTGACCCGTAAATTGGAAAGAACAAAATGAGGAAGTTGTATGGGACGTGTGCGTAGCAGGGAAAACTACCGGGATAAATGAATCAAAGGTAGGAGGAAAGCGTTCAGTCTCAAAACGATCTTAGAGAAAATTTGAATAAGTGTGGACTCCTCAAGCATTATCTAAAGTTCCTATTTTGACCTTTGGCGTTGTTATATGACTCGTTGGATTTATCCATATGTTTGAACAAGTGTCTTCCAATACTAAAAGCATTCTGTTGTGTCTTAATCCGTTGTGCTCCACCTCCATTCTCAGTTGTTTCTGCAGTTAGGTTGGTTAGGCTAGAGGAACAGGCGGTGATGAATGGTGTGTGTGTTTGTTTGCTTGTATGCTCTTCTTACCTAATCTCTTCTACAATGTGAATTTTTACATCAAAATAAAGTCTTTGTCTTCTTTCTACTTGCAACTATTCCGGGTCTGCAAAGGGTATTAGAGTCAGTTTTCTAAATATCGTACTACCGCTGCCATTTGTGGAAATCAATGGAATATTGTGTAGATGTCTACGGGGTGAAAAAGGGCGCACATATTGAGCATTTACAGTATATATGTAGTATATATATACTACATATATATAAATATAAATAAATACATAAATATATAAATATATATAAACCTTGATGGTTTTGCGGCGAAATAAAGTAAATTTTTATTCCTGTCTTAAATGCTCTACATTCTGTATTTTTTATTTAAACTCCTGACAATTATTTTGAATAAAGCTGTTCTTAAAAGAAAACTAATCAGGGACGGCCTGTTTGAAGATGGAGGGGGAAATGATAAATTGGACTGGGACAGATAATTGCGTTTAAGCCTTGTTAAAGAGGCGACAAAGACGATTTAATGAAGGGTATCATATTTGGTCAAAATTAGATATCCTTCGTACAGGGAACAATGAAAAATTAAATTTTCTTCCTAGTTTGAAACTTTGAACCTTTAGTTGGCAACATTAAACATAAAACAGTTATATTTTAAGTGTTTTTCAGTTATTGTTAAAAGGAAACTCGTTTAAAATATTGAGCATCGCGCTGTTTTACATTTTTTTTTTAATTCGAGAGGCTTGAAGTGTGCAGAAATTATTGAAGAGATGAAAAGTGTAATGAGGGAAAATGTTACATGATATGTGACTAAAACACTGGGCTACTTGGTTCAAACTCGGTCGTACGAGCATACAAGGTGAACACCGTAATGGACACCCAAAAAGTATCACTACAGAATAAACGATTGCGCAAATCCTTGATATAGTACTGGAAGACAGAACAAATTAAGCGAAATAGTCATTATGATAAACATCTCAAAGAAATAAGTGTACAATATTTAAACTAAATGACTAGACATGAAAAAGCGTCCCAAGATTACCTCCTCCCTCTCCTTCTCCTTCTCCTTTTCCCCCTCCCCTCCCCCTTCTTCTTCATCTTCTTGTTCTTTTTCTTGTTCTTGCTATTCTTCTTCATGCAAAAGATGGTCTGCCTGTTCTGATCTCACATTTTTGTTTCTATTTATTTTTTCTTCTTCTTCCAACTGCTCTTCTTCCTTTCGGGCTATATATCAACATACTTTCTGGTATTCTATCTTTTGTCACTCTTTTAAGTATTTTACCCAGTCTTGTCCATAATTCCGCAATATCTGTAATATTGGTTTCACTTCTAATTCTTTTCTTTTATCCTCGTTTCTTATGGTCTTCTTTGGTGCAACCTTTGACAGATCGTAAAAACCATACTTCTGCTGCTGGAATTTTATTTTCTTCCTTTTTTTAAAATGCAAGTCTCACTTCCACAAAAATAACTGCTAAGGTCACGTTGAGTAGAATATTAATTGTGTATCTTTTCTCACTTTTCTCACAATTTTCAAAATATTTCTAATTGTCCCACACACAGCTTGGAACTTTCGTATTTTTACATTAACATCTTGATCTTCTTCAAATGTGACATCACAACCTAATATTGAAAGTGTGATGCTTGTTCTATAATTTTTTTCTTCTATCACAAATGTTGTTCTTATTGGACACTTACCTTGGAACGTCATTATTTTTGTTTTAGGCTTTGAAATTATCATATTGTATTCTTTATTTGTTTTATTTGGTCGGTATATTGTTTTTTGTAGTCCATCTTCTTTTTCAAAAATTAATACTATATCATCTGCAAATAGCAAACTATTTACTGATCTATTCTGTCCTATATTCCTTGATGTACACTCTTTTTTCATTCCTTAAGAATGCTGTACATATAATACGCGGATAGGTCCATAAGTTTTCGGCCTCGCCGATGAGGATTATCGCCTTCATAAAACCCTTATCTGGTGTCATCTTTATCTATTCAGTAAATAACTGCAGCTGTAACTTGCTTATGTTTAGAAGATTGTGACATGTTTAAAATGGAGTATCGAACAGTTATTAAGCTCTTCACAAAAGAAGGACTGACTGCAAATAATTGGACGATGTATATAGGGAATTAATACTATTTAATATGTATATACATAAATAATGTTGGAGAACGAATACGTCCTTGTTTTGTTCACAATTTGTTTGATTTCTTCTATTGACTTTCCATTATAATTTTATCATTTGATAGAATAAATTGCTTATTATTATTGAAAATATTATAAAACAGGTTACCCTATTAAAAGTCATTACAAAGAGTGTCTGTTTTAAAAAAAAAAAGTCAACGTATTTTCTGCATCGATTCATGACCATTGATAAAATCTGGGTTCTCTACCACACCCCAGAGACAAAACGGTAATCAGAACAATAAACGCATCTCAGTTGAAAATGATGACAGTAATATCAGTTGGAAAAATCATAGTATCAGTTTTCTGGGATGCAAAAGAAAGTCTGAATGATCGGTCTTCTAAAAGGAAAACTGTAAATGATGAATATTACGCTTAACATATCCAGAAAAAGAGCCCAGTATTAATAAACGCCCGCACACTGGATTTATTGCAATGGGAAATCAATGATTTAAAGTATGATTTGAGCGTGCATCCACCTTATTCACTGGATTTGACTTCTCCGACTTCCATTTATTTCGTAAGCTCAAAACTTTCTTGGGAGGACAGAGATTTCCAACTTAGGAAGAAGTAAATTTGTTATGGATGCTTACTTTGCAGACATCAAGGAAAGGACCTTTCGTGACGGAATCAAGAGATTGGAAAATCGTTTGACAAAATTGTTTACACTGTAGAGGGACTATACTGAAATTTTTTGAAAACATAAAACTAGTTCTTCATCGTTAGACTAACCAATTATCATTCCGCCTCTCCTATCTCCGTTTTATGGAGCCACCGGTGAAAACTTCGAATTCCAAGACCACAATGCCAAACGTAACACGATTGCCATCGTGTGTGACGGATTTTATGAACTTGGATAATTCATTCTTCCACTCCCTCCTGGATTAGCTAATTTAAATGCAATCGAACACAGCATTTCCCAGCTTCATAGACACTGAGATTTTCTTCCTCGTTTGTACAGAGCCATACTCCCTGCGGACTGAACACTCCGAGAAGAGTGGAAGCAGCAATCATTGCAAAAGGCAAGTGGACAGAACCTAATTTTGTTCATTTCTTAGAGATCTGAGGAAATTTGTTTGCTTTTAGGATTAATTTAATTTGTTAATTTTATGGTCTAAAGGAGTTAATTCCCTTAAATGTAACATAACACAACTTCAAAAACATTAGGTAATATGTTTGAATATTATCAGTGTAGCATATAAACTGTAAACGCATTGTTTTAAATATCCGTCACTGTTAAAACATGCTCCAGTTCTTCTCATTCCCTCCTTATTCCAACAGAAGGGTGCTATGGAGAGAACCAGTGTTACAAATTTGTTGCATTTTTTCTGTTTCTACTGTTCATCTATTGCTTGGAAATATGGAAACACATAGAGGTATATATTCGCACACTGTCACACAGGATTTTAGAAGCGGAAGCCCTAGTTGTAAACTGGAGCAAGGAAGTCAATTTCAAGGAGATTAAAGCAAAGCGCAGAGATGCTCTGGCTGGACCTGATAAGGCAATGTGAAGAGAAGAATTTCCTTCTGAGTGGAAGAAATTGGATAAAGGCCCTCTTCGCGGTCGGTTAGTGCCATATGTCTTACATACCCCGCAGAAATTCCTATTACTTTTTTCTATACGAACTTAAAGATGGCGGGGGGAAGGGAAGTTGATCTCTATACTCCAACCCACATCCTAAAATTGTTCATATAAAATTGATATTTCATGACATAAAAATACAGCGTGTATATACAAGTGTGTTAACATGTCGTGGATGAAACGATAAGTGCTGACTCACTAAATCAAACAATGAAATCACGGAGGCCACAAATCAATGCATTATAAACTTGCTTCCAACAAGCCGTTGAAATGTTAAAACGCCACTGGGTGCTTCGGTCTTCAGGGAAAGAATGTTGAAAAGTGAAGTCAAAATAAAAATAAAAATCGTAGATAAATGAAGCGCATTATTAAAAAAAGCTCTCTGCTGGACTTAGTGTTAAGATCATGTACACAATAATCAGAATTTGAAATAAGGTAATCCTTAAGTATTTTCAAGAAAATTTCCCTTTCTTCTTTAGTCATCAGTAAATAGAGGCCTATCAAAAATTTGAAGAGATCGGAAACAAAATAAAATGCCCACATCTTAATAATAACGCGAAGAAAGTTGTGGTCGCTGAACAGATAGTCCATAAGCGCTAGGTCAACTAGTTCTGCATTCATAACTTGAAAGTCGAAAAAAGGACATTTTCTTTCTATCAGGAAGGGGAGGAACAAAAAGGACCTAATTAAGTTTACAATTTTCGAATGAATATCTAAAGGAATGCATTGCAAATGATGTTGAAGAGCTCCACTTGTTCTGTGATGCTTGTCAGGGGCAGGAACGAAACAGTACCGTTACTGTTTCTACTAATTCGCCATCATATCAGCTCACACAAGAGTTTGAGCATTTTCATAGAATTCTCTACAAACACAAATAAAGTCAAACCAAAACATGCTAGCCACTTTAAAACTTTGTGGCCTTTGAGGACAGATCCCCAATGCAGAAAACTTATTTTATAGTCAACAACTATTATGAATTCACTTTCACCAGTGAAAATTGTTGAATTATGATCGCCAAGCCCTATATCAAGAGCCTGCTAGAGAAATGTGCTCTATTGAAGAAATAAGAACAAGAACGCTGTTCATCCTAGATCAGAAAATAATCCTAATTGCCAAGTAAAACTTCCTATCGATATTAATAAAATACAGGACATCATGAAGCTACAAAGACTTCTACAATGAATTCAGTAAGTAGCTCACAAATACAAATTTGTCATGAAAGTGAACTTAGTCTTTTACAAACCCAGGTCATTTTGAAAAAAAAAAGTCATCTATGCAAAAGAATAAATAGCTTTCCTCGTCATTCTGTAGAACAAATATTGATTATTGCCTTTCTATAACACCTGTAATCTTCTTTAGTTTTAATAAATTATTGTTTTAATTTTGTGGAAATATAATGGAATGCAATACTTTTGTTTCTCATCCAAAATATGAAACAGTGGAGTTGGCCCCTTTTGGAAAGGGAAGATTCAATTACAACAGAATAAAACTAAAAGTCTAAAACTACCACAGGTTTAAATCCATTTATATTTATCATATAATCATTCGTTGAAAGCGCATTACATCAGAGAAAACGTGCATTAGCTATAAAGGTTTGGAGGGTAAACGCTTTGCTGATGAGGGCTGAAATTAATATAAACGGCAATGCACTTTATTTTTTATAAATAATTCAACTTTGTTCTGTAAAAGTTTTATATGCTCTGCAATAAAAGATAAATTGTGTGCAAAACTTCAATTAAAACCATTTTATCTTAGAGCTTCCAGCAAGTAAGAAGTAAAAATCAAATCGAAAATAGCACGGTATTTCTTAGTTCTCTTTTTGGAGAAAGTTTAACGACTTCACAGAAGATATAATTCTGCAATAAACTTCAGCATATTCGATCAACAAACATTATCCGCTAGAAATTGACTGTACAGCGGCGATGTAGCTCAAAAATCTCGTTATGCACAGTCGATTTATTTTATGTTTAAGAGGCAAAGTAAAGCAGCGATATTTGGTATGTGCACCTTACCCCCAGTGCTGCAGGCAACTTTTCCAACGCGTCTGCTATGCGGCACGGCTATTCGTGTCACAAAAGACCTCTTTTTCCTTATTGCATTGCTTATTACCATTTCAGGCTGCTTCACTTCCTTAAACTTATGCGGGGAAACAAAAGGATCGAATCTAGCTGTGTGTTATTCATAATGGGATTTCTTTACATTTTACATTTTTTTTTAATATTTATAAATGTTACTCTCCTGTGTTTTTTTTTTTTTTTTATTTTATTCTTTTCTACTTAGATCTGAAACGTCAAAAACTGCATGTCAACATGTTAATATTGTAGCTGGTTTAATATTATACTATCCCTGCCCCAAAATAACAGTCGCTTTTCTTTAAAGAGGTATTTATTGACAATGAATAAATATAGATATTTACAGAGAGTACTGATAAAAGTTAATAGATGATATTAGCAGTATTCTCAGATGACTAGTCTCTCAATGTGGCATATTACCGCCTGTAGTGCCTCAGTAGTAAAAAGGGCATTAAACACTAATTAAAATATGGCGTAAGTAGCACGATTGGAAATAACATTGTCGGGGTTACAATGGATAACTAAAGGCAAACCCTGTCGTTGTAAAATCTGAGATAGTTGTAGTAGTTCTTTCCATTACCCTTACATTCAATCATGATGTGTTTCAAGGTAAGGAAGACAATATTCAATGTCCCCGCAGGAACGTGTTCGAAGGCCGTCACAACGATGGTAATAAGTTCATCTACTATAAATGTGACTTGATGTTAGAAAGACTGTATGCTGAAATGAAGCAGATGTTCAGAAAATTCCCGCCACTGATCATCTCCAATGTTATTCATTCCTCCCATTGTTTGAATACTATGCTTCTATGGTAATATAAATTGCACACTAGTATTTCGATATTCGGGTGATGACACACTTAGTGAATTTAAGTTAACATATGATTTCGTTTTGTATGTTATGTTCAAAACGTTTTCCTTCCTCATTTGTTTTAACTGTGCTTTTGTTTCTAGGTTGGTAATACTATCAGTGGAAAGAGCAGGAAATAGGAAATGAATTGTCCGTAACAGTTGAAATGTTAACGAGAGAGAAAAGGGTTTTTGCTGTAAAGATCGGTTACCAATTGGTTAAGTTCTTTACTGAGGGAATGGAGAGAACATTTCAAGCCAGATCTTCCATCACGTAAGGTTGTTAGTACTTCACAAATTTCAAATTGAAGGTTTTATTTTGAATGCACGTCATAGTGGGCGACCTAGAACAGCGCGGACTGAGGAAAATGAACTCAATATCTGTCTGGCTGTCACGACTAGTCCTAGAAAGTACTCAAGACTATTAGCGGTAAACTTTCCAGCAATGTCACGTAGGTCAATCCAAAGATTATTGCATAAGCAGAAGTTTAAAATGTACATTCCACGTCTGGCAAATGATTTGTTAGAAGATGATCCAGACAGGCGGCTATAATTCTGTGAGATTATGCTCGATCAGTATTGACATAGCCCCAATTTCTTCCAAAACATTCTGTGGCCGGATGAGCCCACCTTTAAGTTTTCGGAACACGTAAACTGACATAACTGTACTTATTGGTACACGGAAAACCATCATATTGTTTTGGATTAAGCACCAAATCTACCAGGTGTAAATGTGTGGAGTGCAATATCGCAAGAGGTGTAATTGGGCTGCACTTCATTTATGGAAATCTCACGGTAATAAGCACTTTGTTCTACTTCAAGAGATTATACCAAGAATTATCATGCAGTTGAACAACTTTGATCAAATCTAATTCCAACACAATGGAGCTCCTGCGCATTATGTTATAGTTGTTCGGACGTACGTTGATAACGCTTTCAATGGAAGAGTGCATGGACGTTGTGCAGCTATTGAATTCCCACCACGATCCCCTGGTCTTATCTTAATGGATTTCTTCCTTTGGGGCATGGTTAATGACGCAGTGTATGGAAGGAAATCACAAACTGTTGAAGAGCTGACTGTTTACAATGAGGATGCTTTCCACGATCTGGACAACATTCAGCTGTGTTTGCGTGTGTGCCAAAGTGTCCCAGGTAGACACCAAGGTAAGGAAAACAGTTTCAGTGAAGTGAAATCATTTGCTAATTGAAATTAGGTAAGTGTGAAGTTACTTTTGCGCCATCCTGTATATAAACCAATCTGCAGGTTCATGAAATAGTCAACGCACTTATCTTATGTACGATCTGAACAGAACACACAAATAAATATCCCTAACACTCTACTCGCGTTCCAAACACGTTTCATGTGACGTTCCAAACACGTTTCATGTGCTCTGTTACCGTCTATAGTTCAATAATCTGGGCATACTTGGTTTTCTACTTTCATTTCTAGAGCGAACAAGGAAATATGAATATTATTTGGAACAGAGATAGTACAAAGAAATACACCTACATATTTTCATTACCATTAACCTAAGAAAGCGGGTTCGAACCCGGCCAGGATCGATGGATTTTTTCGGGCGTAAAAATCCTAAGTATGGCTTCCTTCGGAAGGGAAGTAAAGCCGTGGGTCCCGTGTCGTACATTACGGCACGAAAAAGAACCTCAAGCCTGAAATAGAGGCCTCTGAGCAAAATTAGTCGGCCGTTTCACGCCCTGAGTTGAATGGGACGCTGATGACCTGAGCTGTTAAAGAGCGTCCATAAATAAATCAATAAAAAAAAATTACCATTAACACGCACAAAAGTATTCAATATGTATTATTATTATTATTATTATTATTATTGTTGTTGTTGTTGTTGTTGTTGTTTATGATTCGTGTTGCATCATATTTTGACTTACTGAATTTTCTGTGGGCTTTGCAGCAGCCTTTTAGCGGATAGCTGTTGAGTCTAGAATCCTGTCTCTCTCTCTCTCTTTTGATATGGGGCTTATGAAGAGTTTAGCCTTGCGCCAATGTTTCATATCACGTTTTACAACCTCTCGCAAGCTTTAGCGCAAGAACAGGTTAATTGTATACAGGGTCTTCCAAAATGATTACCCTGACTTCAAATGGGGGTTTTTCTGTACCTATCAACCATTTAAAAACACGGTACTTATATACATTTTAATGTGATTGATTATTCTGCATTTAAAAATGTTCAGCAAAGGACAATCAGTCATAGGCTTCTTAGGCGTAGAAAACTAAAATTCTCTAGTTGAGTTTAAATCGTCGATCTTTATTCACAGAACCCACGGGTTATAAAAGTATTTAGCTTCGAGAGCGTTACATAGTATCATAAGGGTATTGATTCCCAGCAGCAAAGAGACATTTGTCAGCCTTTACCCCCATTTTACTGCTAACGGCTGGGACATAAATAATAGTTTTAGGTTGCGAATAGCTCATAAATTTACGCGTTTGCCCCTCAGTTACTGCAAAGTACGGAGTGTGTATGAACTGAGTTAAAGGCAATGCCTTCATTAGAACTGTTCGTGGTTGTGTGGGGTAGTTTAAATGCTAATAATGCATTCTTTAATTACCTGTACTCATTACTTAACCCACCAAATAACTGAATAAAGATAAACCGTTTCGTTATGCTGTCAAGATCACTAAGTCATGACCTCCTGAACGGGAGCTCTCGATTCAAATTCCATCTGGTTTTCCAGGTTTTCTCCAGTCCTCGTCAACCGCAAATGCCGGGAGTTATTCTAAACTTAAGCCTGGAACGCAGTCTTCTTAAAAGAATTTCTCAGTTACTCATTTGATCTCAATGTATCATCAGTGACCACTGTCTGTGATGTCAAAGAAATAATATAAATAAAATGGAACGAGACAAAAACTTACCCCAGGAGAAGAAACGATCAAGTTTCTCTATTAGCGAATTCCGAAGGAATGTCTATTGCGGTTGTACTCATGAAACGATTTTTGAAAAAGTTTCTTCAAATCCCCATGAGTCATTCCTACTAGACATCGAAATGACAATGAAAAAGTTTAAGCATATGTGTGTGCGTGTGTGTGTGTGTAAGTTTTAACGCTCTAGCAGTCGCACTTTTTGTTTTTTCTCCACGTAACTCAGCATATAAGCATCAAGGAGCAAACGATTCGTCATTTCGTTAACCAGCAAACTTGTACCATTGGGGGTGGTGGTTAACCTAAAGCGAAAAAATTTAAAAAAAAAAATTAAATCGCCCTAACCGTCGCAATTTTTGTTTTTTCCCAACGAAACTCGGCACATTTTATTAAAACAAATTAGTAAAAATAGTTTATGAAAATCATAAATTGTGTTTATATGTGTAGTATCCATACAACAGATAGGAAAATGATATTATGAATTTTCAGAAGGTCGAACGATTACAAACTACATGTTGACAACATGTTTGCCACCCATCATTAATATTTGTCTGTTTGTGAAACCGAAAAAAACAAAAATGGGTAGGCTTTTATTAAGTGTTGAAATACTCAAGGAACAGCACGCCAATTTCTGCCATATAGATATTACATATGCTGTGGCAAATGATGGAATAATTTTGGTACTTGAGTTTTTATTTTAATTTACCTTAACCCTTCCACCTGAAATTTAAGGAAACTTTCTTTTTGACTCACTCTCTAATTGTAGAGGAATACAAAAGCGAAGAACATAGCTGCTCATACCACATGAGCTTTGAACTTCACCATTATGATACACATTGTTATGAAGTTCTCATTATTATCTGATAATGCGGTTAACTTTTAAGCCCTTGTCGAATTTAAACAAGTTACAATACCTGCATACAGAAAAGTAATATACTTAGATTAAAGAACGACATTTTATGTTTAACAGTGATAATTTTGTTAAAGTAATTATTTTCACTGCTCATGCATTTTGCACGGTGTATGTCCCAACGTTGCACCAGCTTCCGAAAAGCGTCTAAAAAGAAAGTAGGCCAAAAAAAAAATGCTTGATTTGTCACACTCCTCGTTTACCGAAAGTGGAAACTCCCCTCACAAAAAGAATGAAAATCGCTTCGGGTCAGATCGAGGCTGAGTTTGTTGACGTTGTCATCTAGCATCGAGTGAGGAAATTGGAACGTCTGTGAAGGGACGCACGGAAGGTTGGCAAGAACGGATAGTATTTACCTCTTTCCTACTCTTGCAACGTGCTGTCGATTTTAGTAGTGAGGTGAACTTAGATCGTACTATCAGCAGAGAAGGGTAGTACTGATTGTGAATATGCAGCACACCCGGTATATACATAGTAGTCTCATTTCGTTAGATGTATTTGTCATCTATTTCTCAAATATATATATTTTTTTTTCATAATTCCCTGAAGTTATAAACTGAGGCATTTTGTCCCCAGAAAACCACAGGGCAACAATGTCGACACATCACATTTAACGCCTTAAGTTTGGCAAGGAGTTAAGTCTGCGTCCACGGAGTCAGAAGCTTCTTTCTTGTCAAACAAGGCAAGTAGTAGCAGTCTTTGTTTATCACAGGCACCACTTTTATATATTCACATACATGTTAAGCGGTGCTGTGCTTATATTGTGATCTGGTCTGAATCTAGACTGACAGGTAGTCTGTCAGCTGTTTGTATTCGATGAGTTCATGCACTTTGGAAGGACGCTGATCGGTCTGTAGTCTTCAGAAGATTGGCGCGTTTTGATTTTCGGAAGAGGTTTTAGAATGTCTGTTTCCATTGCCTGGGATAAGATGATGTCATGATTGAGGTGTTAAAGATGTGAGTCATAGTCAGCAGTATTATATGAATTGTTTTGTTTATTGGAGTTATATTAACATGCGTCTTTATACGCTTTAATGCTGTCATAACGTCTATTTCCGTAATGTACGAGTACATTAGCGACATTAATTCTGGACACTTAAGAGATTTTTTTTTTAAATATTACATAAATCTTTTGGTTATAATTGAAATGTATGTTTTATTAAAGTCAAATTTTCATTGAAAACTATACAAACCTGCTTCAATGTTCAATGTCTCAAAAGTGAGTAAACTAAATTATAATTACTACTTATCAAAACAACGGCGCATTTTGGACACATTCATATGGATTACTGCAACTGCTTTGTGTTAATATTTTGTCGAATATTCTTTTGATTTGGTTACTGCCTCGATTCTTCGTGGCATTGAGTTTACCAAACATTGGAGATCTGATGTTATCACTGTAAACCATGACGGCCCCTAGTGGCTCTCTCTTGTTACCAGAATTCTGACATTACACCAAAACTTTCACCCTTGACCTCAAAATTTCAATTGGGTTGAGGTCATGACTGTTCCCTGGCCAAGGGAGGACAGTAACATGATGGTCCCTGAAATACTTCAGATTGATTCGAACGGTGCGACACTTTGTGCCATCCTGCTGGAAGATGCACCGCTGACTGTCACCCCTAAACAAACCACGAATAGTAGGCAGCTGTTTTAAGTCTAAGACCTCTTTTTGGGGCTTTTTGGGGGGGTTCATTAATGTTTCCCTCTAACACTGCTAAGCGCCCGATACCATGCCTTGCCATGCTTCCCCATACCATGACCCTGACAGGATGCTTCATAAGCACGTGGTGCACTCAGGTAACCTGTAGCGCGACGTACAAAACGTGATGCCATGACTTCTAAAGATGTTGTTCTTCGCTCCAAATGACTTTACCCCAGTCTTATTGCATCAAATCTTCGTATGCTAAAGCCCACTTCACGCGCCTTTGCCTTTGCTTTTCTTGAGATAAGGCTTCTTTCTTGGGGTTCTCGCTCGTAGACCATTTTCACAAGATTTTGTATGATTCTTCGGTCAGAGTCTTGTAGCCCAGAAGCTCTCAAGATGATATTTATTTCTTCTGAAATACGTCGGCGATCTTGTAGAGAAAGGCGGCAGATTACGCGGCAGTCTTGAGCAGTTAGTTTTGATTTTTTTGCCACTTCGTTCTTGGGCAACAGTTACTTCGTACCGCTTGCACTCTTTGCTAATGCCTTTTTTTTTTTTTTGAGTAGTGTTTAACGCCCGTTTTTACTACTGAGGCACCACAGGCGGTGGACACTGATGATACATGAGATAAAATGATAAATTGGGAAAGGATATTATTGCTAATGCCTGATTTTGTAGTGTCACCACCCGAACTTTTTGCTATTTTTTCATAGGAATAGCCTTCTTCACCAAGTGTTACTGCCTTACTTCTTTTACTTGGTGATTTATCAGCGCTTTTTTTTATAAACCATTATTTCAAATTGCAGGACCACTTTTCAACTCACTCAAAGATGTTCACTTCACAAAAATTAGTTGCCAACTTCTATGCAACAATGACTTGACTTAGGTACTGAGCGAAAACAATCAAACACAAGAGTTCTGTTGATTGAAAATACAATAAATAAATAAATTATGTTACTGCTGCACTATGATGGTATTATTGAAGTTACCCAATGCTGTTAATTAAACTAGTTTCTAATATCTATACAACGTTCCACCTTTCTTAAAGATAATAAATATGATAAAGAAATGTCAGAGACAAAATAAAAACGCTATCTGTTGATTTAGCACAACACAGTCTTTGTATATCTTGTAAGATTTAAAAAAAATATTTTACGAAAAGTGCCCAGAATTAATGCCACAACTGGGCGTAAAGAGAAATTCCTCGTATCTAGGAAATTAATTGTTCCTTGTCGGTTTTGTTTAATTCTGAGGGAGTTTTGTAAAATGGTCATTTAGTGAAAGTGTCGTTCCATATACTTGGTGTGAAGTCTTATCACAGTCCATTGTTTAAATGCCTCGTCAAAGGTAGTTCAATTTGCCTATGTCCACAGGGGCACCACCGGGAGAAAGGAATGAGGTGAGGGAGACACCGGGCGGGCGGATCACAGGCGGTGAGACACGGACGTAAATGGGGTCCCTAACATCCCCACACCGACGGGCACTTAAGTTGGTCGCTTTCATGCCACGCATATTTCTTAAGCGCAAGCCACTGTCACATCGTGCTACCCCACCTCACCTGGCACTTTCGGCTCTGTAACAGAACAAACGGAATAACATGATACTGTGACGTGGTTTGCCTCGTTACAATTACGTTTATAGATGTGGACCGCTACATAAATACAGTCTTGGAGAGGAGACATTTATGTAGCATATGTATGTGAGGGCGAATTCTTACAGAGGAATGGTAACACAATTAGCAAGAAAACATTCTATAAACCGTGTTCCGGGTAGAGAAACTGTTCGCCAAATTGTTAAAAAGTACAAGAGAGAGGATTTCTAAATGACAAGCAACGTTTTCTTACCGATGAAAAGTCAGGTAAAATAAAGAAATTTCCTATGCAGCTGTAGGCAATGTATTGCCGCTGATGGGCATCATCTTCAACATTCTTATAGCAATGATTTATTATCAGTTTTAAATACAGTATAATAACATGCAAACTTTACATGGGGGGACTCTTTCTCCCTTTTTCTCAGTTGCGATTGCTGCACTTCCCAATAAGCACCCGCGTTCAGATAAATTAAATAAATTCACTGTACAACACAAACGTGTCACCAAAATGAAATACAATATTTACATTATTATACATGTATTATTGTTGACACATGGCGAACTTGAGTCACCAGTAGTTTCTATAACGTACGTGGCAACTGTTGCATTGTTCTTGTAACAAATGCACAGACGATAAGACCGCTTCTTGCTTATTCTATCTGTTCTTCAAATTTCAACTGACATTCAGCGTGAAGGTCAACAATGCTTTTAATAAGGAGTGTTTTGTTGATTGCTGCGCAGTTAAAATATACACTATGTATATACTACTACAAATTCTGTCCTTCGTTTGAAAATATCATGAAATATATTTACGCCCTGTGTTCA
The DNA here is from genome assembly GCA_030762175.1 of Metallyticus violacea. Lineage (NCBI taxonomy): Eukaryota > Metazoa > Arthropoda > Insecta > Mantodea > Metallyticidae > Metallyticus > Metallyticus violacea. The sequence goes on along the minus strand of CM060831.1, from coordinate 24,146,610 downwards.
ATTTCAAGTGGGACTTTATTTTATAAATTGTTTCGTAGCGAGTATAAACGACGCCTTTATATAAAGTCCAATAAGCTCAATAATGCACTTTTGGTTTGTTATTTCATCTTAGCTAGAAATAAATATTCATTTTTTTTTCTGTAACAAAACTTCATTAAAGGTTTTAAAATATGGGCATTATAAATGTTACAAATAAACATCATAGATTTATTCTACAAAACTACAGGAATTTTGGTTTTAGAGAAGCGTCGTTACCATATACATCAATATATGCATAAATTCCTGGCAAATAAGCCTTCATTTCAACGATTTGGAATTATTTTTTGCCTTTAAAATTTTCTGAAACTCTTAAAAAGCTATTATCAGATACATTGATTTCAAGTCAAAAATAAGCTAAAACTATCATTTGTTATAAACTGAATTATGTGCTTTAAATTCGCTATTTTCTGTACGTCAGGGCAGTAATAAAAGCACAAACAATTTGAGTAATTCTATGTAAATAAACAAAGGGGTAGTTAGATTACTGGCTTCGGTTGAACTCCGCAAACATAATTATAACGTCATTTTTTAAGTGTTTAACATTAGATTTAAATACTGGGCCAATACAGACGATGGGCACTAATGAGAGATGAAATGAAATGATAAACTGGGAAAGGAATTTTTTTAAAGGAAGGAAGCGATCCAGGCCTAAGTTTAGGGTACCTTCCCAGCATTTGCCATTTTTGAGGACTGAGGAAAACCTGAAAAATCCTCAGCCAGAGAGAACGGTCCTGGTGGAAATAGAACGCCCAATCTCCCACTCACAAGTCCGCACCTTAAAGACCTCTTCACCCGTTTTACTATAACGTCGCGCAGTGAACGTAAGATCTCATTTAAATGTGAACGCGGGACATAAGAGTAGCATATGATTTAGAACTAAGGAATAAAACATGAAAAAGCTAAAATAGGCCCCTTACTCATGAAATACCCTTAATGTAAAATTGACTTAAGAAGGCATCGTCAAACAATTGCAGGCTTCATGCAGAGCGTCTTCTGTCCTTTCACAACTTGTCTTGAACAATTCGCTTAAACTTACCCGAACCCAAAATATCTGCCCTGAAAAATGAACGTGATTTTCCTGGACTTGCCTGAGTCCTAGATATTTTATATAGGTTATTTATGGACGCTCTTTAACATCTTCGGTCATCAGCGTCCCACTCAATTAGGGCGTGAAACGGCCGATAAATTTTGCTCAGAGGCCTCTTCTTTCAGGCTTGAAATTCTCTATCGTGCCGTAAATGAACGACACGGGACCTACGGCTTTACTTCCCTTCCGAAGGAAGCCATACTTAGGATTTTTACGCCCGAAAATATTCATCGATCCTGGCCGGGATTGAACCTGCGAAGCAAGTATAGTTACTACTAGACCACCAGGACTGACTCGGGTCCCAGAGGGGCAACAGCAGCGAATGGCTACTTGCCCTTGACTCAATGAGGTTTCGCTTGAACCCCAAGCAGTGAGGTGGAAGGGGATTCTGCGGTTGTGCGAGTCACTGCTGGTTCCTACATCTCTTTTCACATTAAGATTGGCATAATGGACCCCAGAGGCTGCAGTGCTTAGAGGCTACGTGATATCGAACGGACATGTTATTGAAATTGACTTTTATTTTCTTCGTGATAATTCTTGAACTTCCCCTACTCAGTCATATGACATTTTGAAGTTTCTGGAATTAGTTTGCAAATACTTTACTGATCGGTTAGAGGCTTTTTTTAATGGTGTTTAACACCCGTTTTTACTATTGAGGCACCACAGGCGGCGAGCACTAATGACACATGAGATGAAATGTTATATTGGCAAAAGATTTTTTAAGGAAGGAAACGTTCCAGGCCTAAATTTAGGTGCCTCCCCGGCATTTGCCATTTATAAGGACTGAAGAAAACCACAGTCAGGGAGGATGGCCTTGGTGGGATTCGAACCCCAGATCTCCCGCTCATGAGTTCGCGCCTTAACAACCTCGGCTACCCGTGGCGATCAATTAGAGGCTATTTAGGGGGTTATAGGAACCCAGCTGTGTGAAGCCCAGAAACCAGGTTTGGTGACTCTTATTTACAGTTTTATAATATCTTTCCCTGCATGTCGCCTGTGGTGCCTCTGTAGCAAAAACGGGCGTTAAACACTATTCATTCATTTCCCTGCATGTACAGGGGACGTCAATTGGCCAAACTGCCTACTGAGGTTCTATGATAATGATCCACTATATTTACCAGATCTTAATAGGTATCGATAGTAGACAAAATGGTGAAATATGTGGTCCATGTATTAAGTTTATCACCTTATTAGTTTGCAGTTATCTGGTTTATTGTAGTGGTTTATAGTTGAAAGTAAATTAACAGTATCGTCTTATTTTTTGTTTTATTAAGTTAATATTGATTTAGTGAAATCACACCAGGGACTTGTGAAATAGAATGTGTTTAGTACAGTATGGATTGCTCTGATATGTTTTAATTATACAAAAGCACCGCATTATACCATATTTACATTACCTAGATATCAGTAATTAAAGGAAGAGTGGATAAACGGTATACACCGTACAAGTTTTGAAGTTAATGATGAAACTGTGGTGTGTATTAAACATTTCTTACTCAAATTTATGGTTAGGAAGGACATTTTCTTTCTAAACTTTTCCTTGATCTAATACCTTATGTGACAGTGAGGGTTAGCAATGAAATGAAAGATCCGAAAGAATGTATGAAACAGGTTTAGGAGCGAGATGAAGAGTTTTAATGAATGGTCTGAGCAGGATATTGTGTTTCGATTCCTTTGCAAGTGAGGTTAAAACAAAACAGAGGAACTCATTTATAACTATTGCAAAGTAAGACTATGTCCTTTTCCTTAAAATAGACGATGATAAATATAATGCAGTCGTAACTATTTCAATTACTTTTTAGGTGCCAGTTATTGCAAGTTCCTATATTTTATAAACATTTGTGCTTACCTGTGGAGAATTTTATAATTTATGTCATATTTTGTTTACATATGAAAATATTGTTTTTAAACAATTTCAGATTCTTAAAAGTCGTCGAAATATTTTCTAGTGATAAATGTCATCTTGTAAACGTAATATAGCGTAAAATTTTCGTGTTTGCTATTGGTTGTAATAGAGCCACTTCGGCCGCCATTTTTTCCGTATTGGGGTCTTGTGAATATAGCGGGTCTTGATTGATTTTATTTGCTACTTCCTACTACGAATCTATAAAACTAGAAAACAAACTATCTTATGCTACTCCAAGCAACTATCGGCTTCACTCATAAGACTAACAATACAACATAACCTGTGCGTTACCTCCCATTCAAAGCGACCCTGACCAAAGCAATTTCGAAACAATGAGCAATAATTATGTCGCAACGTTTTCTTTACCTGAATGAAGTCCTGACGTCACAAAGTAGCTTAGAATTGCAGGCACGTATCGGCTAGGATACACCTCTGTCTCAAATTAGCATCATCCCGAGGCAGTGCACGCCGGAACCTGTAAATAAATAGATTTTTGTTCAGCCTTTACTGATCTGTGTTGTTGCTACTCTCAAAATTATTCAGAAGAAACAATCTAATCATAATTAATAGTATTTCTGAAAACTCAGAATATTTGCAAAAGTATAGGGTTCATGTTACAATTAGATTGTTCTTGCCTTTGGAGTTCTGGGTTAACATTACCCTCTCTGGGACTATAACTTTACAAAAACTTCAGTGCAGTTGCAGCAATATCTTCCTAAGTCATTTTTCCCCTAATTCATAACTAAGAATTTTGTGGGGCAGTATTTCTCTGATCTACTCTGAACAAAGTAGTTTTATTTTCAAGATACCAGTATGTTTTTAAGTCTATTTTCACAGATTTCTAAGCAGGCTAATTATAAGGAATCTCGTTTTGAGAAAATCCCTTTTTATATCATACTTACGAAGAGGTCTAAATTTAGGATCCCTTCCCGGCATTTGCCATTGATGAGGACTAAGGAAAATCTGGAAAAAAAAAAAAGTAAAATAGGAACGACTATCCTGACACGATTCGAACCTTAGGCCTATCGTTCACCAGAGTACCTTAACGACCTAGGCACTTGTGTCGATAATTCTTTCTATATTTCTGTTTAATCTCCTAAACATTCTGTTAATTAGGCAGCGCCAAGCCGAATGCTTTAGTGCCTGCCTGCCTCCCACCCGGCCCGGACTCGATCTCAGCGACCGTAAGTTGGTTTTAAGGCAGGTAAGGTGTTTTCATTATACTCCGGTTCCCTGCTACTATTCCACCGCTGCGCCATCATCTTCTCGTCCTTATTTTCACCTTCATCATTCAGTGTAATATAATCCGCCGAATATCGGCGCGCACGGAAAGCGAGTTGGCATCAGAAATCACTCCTCATGCTCTTTTTGTCAATGGCATTGTGGAACAGCTAAATATATTATAAAAAGTTATTTATTCAATATCTTTCATTTTTCTTTGATTTAGTATTCTTTTTTTTTTAAAAAAAAAAAAGCTGTTCTTTGTAAGGACAGGTTGAACTGTAGCACAATTAAAATTTATTCTTAGATGCTTTATTTTGTGTAAATATAAAGTAAATAGAAACGATTGACATCGCAACCTGAGTCGCTGGTTCATACAAAAAGTTTTGCAGTTCTTTCATGATACAATTCAGCTATTTTCAACCCTGTGAAAAATAGTTTGCTGGTAAAACTAAAGTGGAAACTAATTGGAATTGAAGAGTTGGGAGTCATCCTTGAGACACCTAACCTATTAAAGACATTATCCGTGCCCCTCTATCTAGGAATTAATAAATTCTACCTGCTCCATAATACCCGTCTTCCGGCATTCCTTAGACATAGCATCAGAGATCTGGTGAATTCACGTCGCTTCGGCTCAGCCCTGCAGAAGCAACTGCAGTTCGGGATGTGTTTAAAACGCACCTGGTTACATCAGGCCAGTCCCCATGGAAGAGAGCTCAAGAATACACGGAAGAAAGGTAAACTTTATGCAGTGTAACTGACAGATGTCATGGTAGTCGCTGAAATGTTAGGCACGCATTGAGAGAAAAGCAGAAATTAAAAAGAAAAGTGCAGAGTACTAGAGCAATGCAATTGGAAAAATGGGAGAAACCCAAGAAAAACCGAAGTACCAACTTTGTTCAGCACAATTGCTAATCCGCAGATCGAGTTTCAAACTAGCGTTCGCTGAGTGTCGTGGCTTTTTGCATAGGGTAGTTTGAGACATGGAATGAATGGAAAATAACATCAGAACTCCCCAGCATTCCATATAATTTATGTTAAATGTACAACGAAATGTGAGGCACATGGAGGCCATACCAGATACTGAAGTGTTCCTTTACATGCAAAATTAAAATTAATTGAAGAATCTGGAATTCCTGTGTGGCCGTGGTGGCTCTTGCTGTATGCATCGTCTTGCTGCAAAACAAATCGGAGTCCCATTCCGACTGCAATAGCGATAACGTGCTCTAATACCGTTTCTACAATGTATCTGACAGCATTAAGTTGGTTTCTGATTGCTATAAGGTCTGTTCGGCCGTCAATAGTGATGTCACCGCACACCATGACTGACCCATCACGAAATCTGTCTCTTTCCTGAACTGCTGTTTCTGTAAAACGTTCACCATGGCGACGACACACATCACACTGTGTTTGACGAAAGCGAGATTCGTCTGTAAACAGTACATTGCCCCAGTGACGAAGCACAGTTCCTGTGTTCCTGAGCAAATCTCAGTCAGGCTCTCTTGTGAGTAGACGTTAATCTCGAGGCTTTATGAGGCCTTCGTGATCTTAAACCTGCATCTCTTAAGTACGTTTCTTATGTTTGGTCACCATATCATCACCCTCAGATCATTTTTGTGGTCCCGAGCACGAAGAGCATATATCGGTTTTCTCTGGCCGATGTTTCACGTTTTCGACCTGGCCTAGTTTTTTAAAGTACGTACCTGTACGTATGAAGCACTTCCATGTTATACCAATAACAACCTATAACATATTTAGCGACATTAAGCCCATTAGTTACTGCACAAATAGTGCAACCTTTCTACAACAATGTGACCGACCGCTCGAACAGTTTCTACCTCAGTGAGGTGTCATGTTGACTAAGTAAATGTAAACAAAGAGTACAAAGGTGAACCCTTCACCTACAGACACTGGATGTCAGTTTCAAACAACGTTATACGTTGAACATGACTTACTTTTCAACATTGTCTGTAGTTTCGGAATACAGCATCCTTGTGTGAAATTAGAAGTAAACAAGATGTACACTATTGTTAAATAAAGATTTGAACTTAATGAAAAAATATTTACTATCCTACACCTAACTACGGCAGCAATACATATGTTCAAAATTTTTGACCCTCTAATTGTTTTGAGCTGTGTATATTTAATTAATTGTTCAGATATTTCTGTAAGGATATTCAATATATACCCTCTCGTAATTCAACTCAACTAAGTTTTTTTTTAATGAAGAGAAATCATGAAAGAACAAATGGCCATTGTTCTTGGGAGGAAGGAAAAATGTGCAGTTAGCTATCAAGCTGGTGAAGGTAGACGAGATGCTACCGGGTACAGCTGCTAAAGCATTTTCTGTCCCAAGAAAATACCTTGAGACAGCGAGTTGGTTCTGGTACCTATATACCTAAATTTCTGAGGAACTTGGGGAAATAAGTGAAGTATATTTTAAATCTCGATGAAATTGAGTATGGACATGCACAGTATAGTATTCCGTTATGCTTTTGTGAATGTCATGAAACCTTCATTTAGCAATAAGGCTGAAACAGCTGGTAAAGACTTGATAGAAGGATTTCTTACCGTCATAAAGGCTGAGCATAAGAGTAACAGAAGGGCTTTCATATGCTCGCGCAAGAGAATTGACCAGGGAAAACTTGCCATAATGTTTTAAAGCTACTTGATTAGCAACCAACTAGCATTTTCAATTTGGACGAGACAGCTTATTTATAAACCCAAGAAAGTCACATCCAGGCGAGAAAAGAAGAACGCTGAGGACCATAGTAACTGTAAAAAAGGTAATACTGTGTCAAAAAGTGTCTGTGTTTCTGCAACAGGTCATTGTGTACCTCAATGGCAAACTCCTAAATCACTTTTTTTTTGTGAAGTCACCCAGACTGTCATTCTCATTCTCGAGAGACATGGACTGCATGCTCCGACAATGACGGTTAAAACGGAGTACTTTGCTTCGATTTTGAATGTGATTATTGCAGCATTGAAAATAATGTATAAACACTGTAGTGTCGCTTTGCCCCATATTTAGTGTGCTTTACTCCAACCACAGGGGGCAAATGGATATTGTTCTTCTGGATATGCTTTGTGCAGCAATATTTACAATCGTGCTTTTGCAGTATTATAGAATAATGTTCAAACAAAAAATAACTGTATTTAAAATTAAAATAATTTGCTTTATTTAACCGTAATTTTGAAATAAAGCGCTAGTTTGTCTGTTTGCCCCATCTTTGCCCTATTTCTTAATATTATACATCCATCACATATTTATGTATTTATTTTAGAAAAAGGTTTTAATCTATCTATATTTGTTATGCATATAAATTTAAGAGTTTTCGCTATCATTGTCCATAAATTTCTGTAAGATGCTATTTTTTTTCAGCACCTTTAATAATGGAAGAACACCGTGTCGTTGAAACATAAGAGCGAATTTTCATCTATTTTGTTGTGTTAAAAAGCACCATATGACAAGAAAAACAAAAGATACAACATTTAGCATAAAATTGAGGTTAGAACAACCCAGTTCTTAGCGGGCAATTTGCCAGATTTTCTTATTTTCCTAACCGCAAAAGTGTCATCACAACTTCCTTTAGTGTTTATGTAGCGCGCCAATCGGTTACGTAATGGTTTCTTCTCGGGCGCTTTAATTTATGTTGCCGTGACTACTTCCTGCAATATACCCTGACTGCAAATTCATTGTGGAGTTAACGGCAGACCTCAATAATTGTAGCTACGAAGTGCGTCAGTAAGCAACGTAGTTGTTAAATCCAACTCAATTTTTATAAAGGACGTTCGTTTTGTTGACACATTTTATTGATATAAAATACCCCAGTCCCATAATAATAGTCGCATTTTGCTCAACGGCTTTGTTCGGTCTAGGAACGAAAGTGCAGAATTAAGTAGGCACAGAGCATTGAACTTGAGACGGTCACAGATAATATGAGACGCGCTCGGGTGATGTGTTAAGGGTTCTTAACTATTTGAATATTCAGTTCAGAACATTCGAACCTGGCCAGGATCGATGGGCTTTTTCGGGGAGTAAAAATCCTAAGTATGGCTTCCTTCGGAAGGAAAGTAAAGCCTGGGTCCCGTGTCGTACATTTACGGCACGATAAAGAACCTCAAGCCTGAAAGAGAGGCCTCTGAGCAAAATTAGTCGGCCGTTTCACGCCCTGAGTTGAATGGGACGCTGATGACCTGAGATGTTAAAGAGATGATGTTAACGATAAATAAATCAATAAAAAAAAATAGTTCAGAACATACATTAAGCAAGTGCAGTGACTATTTCATGAATCTGAAAGTTTGTTCACATTCATCGAAATACTTGTGCAGTTTAGTAGTAGGTGTATCTTTATTATTATAATATTTAAATACACATTACAAGTATATTTTATGCATGGATTGTAGACGGTACATGCTTAAGTATGATACACAATTAGAAAGAGAAACAATAATAATACAAATAAATCAATAATATTATTACTATTAATAATAATAATAAATAAAAATTTAAAATGGAAAAAAACAGTATTTACAGGTATATAAATGGAAATATATTACATTGTTTATAATTACATTTGTTATTGCGTTCTAACCAGAAAACAAATTGCTTCTAACTTCGCGCACTTTGGCTAGGAAAATGTCCATATTCAACCAATTAGCGTGGTTCGCAAACAGGTCCCAGCATGCCAATCGACCTCTAATTGTCTTAAAAAGTTTTTCAGGAAACAGCGTTTTTCTCAGGTGTTCCCAGTGGGTACACTCTGCCAGAATATGTACCATTCCTCATCCCTTTCACAAAATGGGCAGATTCTCCTACCAGAATTATCCGCAATTTTTCAGCTTTCCTTCTCCCTAGTCTAAACCAGGCCATTCCTGATCTTGCCTTTCTCCCTAGAACGAGCATATACACCTCTTTGTCCCAGGTTAATTTAATTTCATTCGATAGCCTCATGGAGACTTTCGTGTTACATTCGATTTCCTGCCTGCTGATATCCTCTAACCTTGTTCTAATCTTTTTCCATACATTTTTATTATTTTCATTGCCATGAAACCAGGTCAATTCCTCGGAGTCCTCTTTCCACCTCTGCAGCCCAAAGTCTAAGTCAGTATTTCACGTCCTTGTTTTACCATTAACCGTGTCTTCATAGCCCCCCACCTCCCTCATGACCCCAAGTTTGATGTTCCTTTGGAGAGCTCGAGAACGTTTTTCCAAAAATCGACTTGAATTTTATTTACATATTCACATCTTCCCCATCTCCATATTTCACTTTCATATAACAGAATCAATTTAATCAAAGTATTGTACATCCTCTCTAGTGTAACTACTGATATATCTGGAACGCGAATCAGAACACGTAGTAACTCATTTAGTTGACCTCATGCTTTATAATTAACAAAAAAGTATTTATTCCATTTTCCACTTATATTAAATGTTACTCATAAATAGCATTTTTTAAACATTTTGTATTTCTTGCCGACTGTAATACCATTTTTCATCTCTGTCATACACGTAGTTATTTTTAAAAGTCTTTGTTAACATTTACTACTATTGTGACCAGAGGGGGGAATGAAGAGTATTGGAGATGATTTCTGATCGGCCAGCAAAAATTGTGTGTTGCAACGGTGTATTTAATTAATTCAGCATTAATTTCATTCAGCCCAATGGCTTTTTTATACTTTTAAAGCTGCTTCTAATCCTTTTATGTTTATTTTATCTACAGAGCTGTTATTAGTTTCTTAGAACTCACATATGAACTGCAAATGATTGAAACTAAGGGCAATATTGAAGAAGAAGAATAGGCTAAAACGGCATTGCTGAAAACATCTAATAGTAGTAAAGAAAAACAGAATGCCTATAATCTTTATTTACAAACAAGAACGAATGGAAGCTTGGAAATATATAAACTGAAAAGAAATAAAACCAAGAATTTTATAAAAAAAAAGTCATAGTGAAGCTTGGGAACGATTTATTGGTAATATTGAACATGACGTTCATGGAAGACAAAAAATAGCTGTTAAACTTATGAAACATGTGAACAAAACGGGGAAAGATACTGCAAATATTAACAGGATAATCAATGGATACACTATTACAGAAATTTATGATATAATGAAGATAATGCAGAAGATTATTATAAGGAAATTAATAAGATTAAATTGTCCAGCAACTCTATGAAAGTTACTGTTAAATCCTATACTGTTATTGGCTGAAAGTTAAATATTATTGGTGCGGTCTGACAAAATGTCTCTAGGGGAGTCCCTATACATACAGTGATGTGTTGCTCATGGTTGCTAACGAGGAAATCATCGCGACTACTTAGGGCTGTTGTACCGCGGAAAGCTGCCAGAGCATTTAAAACAAAATGGCCCAGTCTATGAACAATACTGAAGTTCATACAGTGACTCGTTTCCTCCTTTTGAAGGGAAGCACTACCAAAGAAATTAATGCGCAATTGCTCGCTGTGTACGGCAACAATATTCCATTATATGGCATAGACGCAGCCGTCGTCAGGGAAGTTGATGGTTCTTTTATCAGATTATGCCCGTAGGACCTGCTGATAAATTTACCACAGACTATCAAAGTAAAGCACCGCGGCAAACTGTCCCAGGTAGTTATTTAGTTATTATAACAAAACATCCGTCCATTCTGCACAGCAGACGGTGACACGTGCAACATCTTTGCTCCATGAAGTTCATCCTCATCCCTTGTATCACCTGATCTGGCACCCAGTGACATCTTTTTCTTTTGTATGCAGAACACACTGCGTGGCAAGCGTTTTCAGAGCGTGATTTTCGAAATGGAACACTTTCTCAATAGTCAAAGTGAAGGCTTTTAAAATCAAGATCTCCACCAGGTCATTTATGGTGGCAGAAATGTGTGATCTTGTATGGTGAACATGCCCAGAAGAGGTGACTCAGGCCGTAACGTCTGGGACTCGCTTTCGCGAAATGCCGGGTTCAATTTCCTTGCGGCCGGCTATTCATGGTTTCTCCTGGTCACGAATCTTTTCTTTCCACGAATTATCTACTATTCCACTTCATAGCATGTCATCCCACTCTTTCTGTTACAGGGTCGAAAGTGCCAGGCGAGATGGACTAGTGTCGTGTGCAATATCACGGTAGTTTACGCTTTGGAAAGGTTCCTGCTGTGGGCTCTGGTATGGAAGCGGCCCTTCTGAGGGACTCCAACTCCTTGGGGGGGGGGCCTCCACTGGCTTCGTTATGCTACAGAATCTCCAGAATCTGCCCTTAACGCTCGCAAGGATTTTTGCGTTTCGGCCACAGCCGGCCGCACCTGTACTCCGACACGACCGTGCTGGTTGAACCACGCCTCGTCTGAAAAGAACACAAGGTGTGGGTCGTTTCACTCTTCAGTCACTGGTGAAAGAAATCACGCACAGTAATGTACACATGCTACGGGATCAACTTGTTATAGACAACTGTTAAGTTTGAATTTTATTACAATTTTGTTGCTGTACTTGCGGAAGACACTGAAACGCTAACTTGTGCTACTTTCAATAGTGATTTTGTTGGCAAATGTTCAAGATGTCCTTATGATGAAATCTTTATAATAACGTTTACATACACAAACACACACACACACACAAAAGTTGCTCTGAAGTCTTTGCGAACGAATGTAGTGACTGTTGAAGTTGAAGGACATGCAGATAGGCAGGCGGCCGTGAGTGGGGAAGGGAGCTGGCCTTGGCCGAGGCGCAAAGTCCCTTGCAAGCGATGATGACATATTCTGGAAGCCCGGTATATCTGGAAACAAAATACGTCCGTGCCTCACCGACCCTGAATCCTGACCACCTGGTTGTCTCCCTCACCCTGCGCCTTACTCCCGAAAGTGCCTCCACTGGGAGCGTTGACACAAACGGCCAGCCCTTGAAAAAGACTGAAGTTCTGAAAAGTCCTTCTCCCTGCTTCCCAATCTAATCCAATCCAGTACAATCCAACTTCGTGAGTGCAACTCTTTTACTACAATATGATCTCCCCTCGTATTGTTTAAGTGATCCTATCAAATATAACAGGATGCGTGCTTTTTCCTCCTATGATATTGTCTATGAGAATTTTTCCGTTTATTTCCAATAGACATTTTTATATTCATATTATGCTTGGACTTATACTAAAGAATACAGAATTTCGTTCGCTTTAACTCTTGCTCAGTAAGATATATTTACGAGAATTACCGGTCTCAGTGCGATACAGATCCCTCCCTCCTGCCAATTTTTCAGTTGCTGTCATAAACCACTACTCAGTGCCTTTTATTAAAAATTCTTTCTTATATAGCTCACGCGTACACCGTTAGTAAAACTTGGAGAGGAAAATCCGTTGGGAAATCTTTATGTGTACGGAAGAAAAGACCATATACTTAGTTTCGCTGGAAATGTACAAAATAAGCAGAAACTTATGACAGTATGGTTTTGCTTGTCGAAAATACCTGGGAGACATTAAAGATGAAGGTTTAGTAGCGGCGTTGACCTATGGTCTTTAAAGCTGCACATCAAGACTAGGCGGATAGTGTTTGCTAAGATTAAAGGGATATATTACAAGATATGAAAAAAAATGATAACGGTCTATGATTAAACTACTACTAACATAACAGAAGTTTGCAAAGTTTTAGGGTTTTAGGCATGTGCCTACAATCCTATCAAGAATTAGAGGGTCAGAAATAAAACAGTGAAATAACTAAACGGTATTTTGTTTATTTTTTAACCTCCAGTCTTATTATTTTTATAACCCATTTTCTTTATATTACATTTAGTAGTAATATATATCTCCAAATGTAGATTAGCCATTAGAGGAGTTCGTCAGGGTTAAATTCTATCTCCGTTATTGTTTAATCTATTTATAGACGATATCCCGGATTCCCTGTAGCGGAGGAAATGAATTCCCCTGAAGTGACCGTTACATGCAATCTATTTTTTTTATCTATAACAAAATATGGTTTGCAGAAAGCCATTCGCATCCCGGAAGATGCCTGAAATGTGATATGGTAGTAAATGTTAACAAAACCAAAACAATAATGGAAATGACAGTAAAACTTTGATTCAGCATCAATATGCTAGAGGAAGAAAATATATGAAGACAGTATTTTATTGCACAAGAAACCGCCTCTGAGGTCTAGTGGCAGACAACTAATCCTGAGGCCCTGGGTTCAATCCTGGTCATGTCAAGCTGTCCGGCTAAGGTTTTTTCGGAGATTTTCCTTGCCCTGAGAAGGTGAATGCCTGAATAACTTTAAGGCGCCAAGGACTCCCAGTTCATTTGCGCCATCATTAATTCATTTCATTTATCCCTACAGACTTCCATTCATAGTATCAGTTCACAACCTACAGACGTCACGAGAATACCAAAGCAGTCAAAGCGACAATAAATAAGACAAAACAATTGTACAAGAAACAATAGGACAGAGATCTGGATCAGTACGATTAAGGTGATTTTTGGAAAGGACCGGTAAGTGACAAATATGAAAGGATAGGAAATTAAAAGGGAAAGGTTTTTAAAAACAAATTAAGCTAAGGATTGAAGATATGAAGTGAAAGAAATATCTGATAACTTTAATAATAAAAAACATTAAGTTGTATAGAGGCATAATAAAGAAAAAAGAAAAAATATGTTGTAATAAGAGAAGAATTGAATGGATCTGCACTGAAGTTGTAAAGTTGAAAGTACTGGTAGTAGTAGTAGTAGTAGTAGTAGTAGTAGTAGTAGTAGTAGAAGTAATAGTAGTAGTAGTAATAGTAGTAGTAATAGTAGTAGTAGTAATAGTAGTATTAGTAGTCGTAGTAATAGTAATAGTAGTAGTGGTAGTAGTAATAGTAATAGTAATAGTAGTAGTGGTAGTAGTAATAGTAACAGTAGTAGTAATAGTAGTAGTAATAGTAATAGTAGTAGTAATAGTAGTAGTAGTAATAGTAGTAGTAATAGTAGTATTAGTAGTAGTAGTAGTAATAGTAGTAGTATTAGTAGTAGTGGTGGTGGTAGTATTAGTAGTAGTGGTGGTGGTAGTAGTAATAGTAATAGTAATAGTAGTAGTAATAGTAGTAGTAATAGTAATAGTAGTAGTAATAGTAGTAGTAATAGTAGTAGTGGTGGTGGTAGTAGTAATAGTAATAGTAGTAGTAGTAGTAGTAGTAGTAGTAGTAGTAGTAGTAGTGGTGGTGGTGGTAGATGTAATAGTAGTAGTAGCAGTAGTAGTAATAGTAGTGGTAGTAGTAGTAGTAATAGTAATGGTAGTAGTAGTAGTAGTAATAGTAGTGGTAGTAGTAGTAGTAGTAATAGTAATGGTAGTAGTAACAGTAATAGTAATAGTAGTAGTAGCAGTAGTAGAAGTAATAGACTTTTATAGTAGCATTTATAAAGACAACTGTCGCATGGGCCTTACGGTTGTATATGCTAATACCGTCCTTGTAACAATCAAAATGTAAATGCATACGTACATACATACATACATACATACATACATACATACATACATACATACATACATACATACATACGTACATACGTACGTACGTACATACATACATACATACATACATACATACATACATACATACATACATACATACATACATACATACATACATACATACATACACAGACATGGATAGAACCTTACTCCTGAGCCCCTTTTTCCTTAACTCGCCTTCCTCCACAACTCCCCTCTCTTTTCCATAGCCATTAAACCTTCTCTGTCGAGTCTTCTCTAGAAATATTCCCAAATTGTGTGAGTATCTCTCATGCACCAACGCTTCCAGGCAGTCGTTCAAACGTCTATTGGTATTCAGAAATTGTGACGGTAAATGCTCATTTCTTGAAATCTCCATTTCCCTGCATTCTGCCAAAATATGCCTCTAGGAATCGCTTTCTCCGCACAGTGGGTAAATTCTTTCCCCGACAACATTAACTGCTTTGTTTTTTTTTTTTTTCCTCCCTTTTCCAAGCCCCTACTCGGAGCCATGCGAAACCACTACATCTAGAAAATCTTCCCTACTCAACACCTAATCTAGTTGAACCTACAGGTTAAGATCAAAGTAATAGGATGGAAGGTAAAATATAGAAGTATGTCCAATGTGTGGAAAGAAGAACCATACCTGGCATAGTTTAATAGAATGTAAAGAAACTATATCATTGAGTGAGAAATTGTTTTTGGAGAAATGGAGTAATCTTCTGACTAGTATTTTGGAATAAGATGCTGATTTTAATTTCAGAGAAAAAGTGTAAAGAAATAGAAAATTATTTAGGGAAATTGAGGAAGAAATTGTTGAGAGAATAAAAAAACCAAATTAAAAAATTAAATTAGAGATGATAGTTTTAAATATGTGGATGAATCTAATATCGTGATAACCACAGATTGTGGGTATTAGATTTGTTGTTCATTTCATTTATTTACGGATTCTCTTTAACATCTCAGGTCATCAGCATCTCATTCAATTTAGGGCGTGAAACAGTCGGTTAATTTTGCTCAGAGGTCTTTTTTTTCAGTACATGCCGGGACCACGGCTTTACTTCCCTTCCGAAGGAAGCCATGCTTAGGATTTTACACCCTAAAATCCATTGACCCTGGCCGGGATTGAACCCGAGACCTTGGTTTTACGAGGCAAGTATAGTTACCACCTGATCACCAGGATATTAGATGAATAGATGAACAGTAAAAGCAGCAATTAAATTAAGACAAAACATTAGCATAAAGATTTATAACTAATAAATAGAAACAGTATAGGATAATTGCTTGATCCTGTATTTTATGTTTTACTTAGTATTTATTATATTTATTGTATTGCGATTCATTAATACTTAAATTAAATGTAATGATATTCCTACTTTATTTAAAATCACCCATATTTTATCTCTAATTGCATTATTAATTACCTTAATGAAAATTCATTCTTTATAGAATAATTAAACAAAAACTATTACAGTCCGAATTTATACATGCAGAATCGCGCGGCCTTAACACTTCAGTTTAATTAAACTCGCTCATAAGCTTGCAATCTGCAAATGTTCATTACGGTTCAGAATTAGAATCGATAATATGAAATCGAGAACTGTGAAATCTTAACAAGCTAATGCATGCTTCAGATTCTTGCACCGTTTTCTTGGTGTAATTTGTCCAGCAAGTTCTGAGCGAAACGAGAAGGTATTGACCATTAGAAAGCTAATGTAGAGTGGTGTTACACGCCAGGCATACCTTGCGCTCAGACACGCACCTGAGACGTGCTGCGTATGCCCAATGTACTTTACTACAGATCACATCTTTGTGCGGGACCGCCGAGTCACGATCCGATGGGCCATATGATATAGATCCCACACAGCAAGCACCTGCGAACACGATCTTAGTCAAGCACCCCGAGATTGCTTGAAGGCGCAAGGGAACTCCTGTGAATAGTGTGACTCAGTTTAGAAGCTACGCATTACCTTACAGTGTGAAGTAACTCGTTATTTGCATGCTCAAGAATGAAATTTGGGGTCTTCCGCCCTTACCCTTCATGGTGAAGAAAACAATTTGCTGTGCTGTTTTTCAAGCTATGTATGCGGAATAAAAATGCTAGAAAACTCGTATCAGTCGGAGAGGCATATTTTGCATAAATATAATCAAACGTAAGAACAGCAGTATTGCCATCTTCAATTTTTGCACTCTCCTTTTCGCTCGGCTCTGATGAATGAACAGCCCTGTTCTTGCTGCTCTTTTGGCATTGTCTTTGCGATGTGGAGTTCTTAGTTTGGACCCCAGCATTTCACATTCCTCTTCTTCCTCTGCGCTATGAAGGAGTTCGTACCGCTGCTACTAATAGATGATTTTTCCTTCGCGGGACCGCTTCAAGAGTAACGAACGGCCTGTCGGTCGGTTCAAGCTGGTATCGCGGGACTCAGAAAGTCCGCAGCTATATTTGTCGCGTAAGTTATTAATAACATTAAACACTTCAAAAGTACATTTACTCACCATCATCAAACAAGAAGATGCTGGACCACCTCCCTTTTATTCTCCTAATCATAGAAGAGGGAAAAGACAAATGCTTTATTAACACACAACACTAACCGTCCAAACCATGCCAAGTACTGAAGAAGAAAGAAGATGTGACAGTCACTATAACAAACAACTGAAGCCGGAATTAAGGCTGCCTTTATTAATTTAATATCTAAAGGCTGCAGAGCTATATTTATAAAGGCATTATATTTGATAAGGATAACTGTTATGTATATATATATATATATATATATAAGAAAATCATTTTGAGATAGGTATAACAGGAATAGAAATAATTTGTAACTTGTAACTTACAAAAGGGTTTTGTATACATTTTGTGTAAAACATGTTAGAAAGAGAATGTATACCTGACGCCTCTCCACTCTCTGACCGCTCCTTAGACAAGGCTGAAGAAAGGGTAAACTATCTTTTGTTAGGTCACGAACCTTCTACCCAGGAAATACTTAGGAGTTGACAATAAGAGAAACATGTGGCCGTAACGGGACAGTATTTAACAAAGTCAGAGGTAGCAATAATTTAAGAGAAAATGAAAATGTCAGAACGGAGACGAAAATGTTTTATTACAGGAAAGCCGAAAATACGTGCGTTATCTCCGGGAACATTTAGGAATCTACAAACTAAGCAAGGCAAAAGATTTTCAATAGAAATCAGAATGTAAGGAAAGGGCCGAAATTTATGACAGCTTGTTCTGGGAAAATTCAAGTTCGTGGGAAGACGTTAGATCAGGGGGGAAAGAATAATTCTAGCCAATGGTCTTCGGATAAAAGTTAACGAATCAGGAGAACTTAGATATAAATAATTTTAGGATAACCAATGATGAAAGTACAACACGAAAATAGATAAAATACGAGGGAATTTAATTTAGCGAAAGGCGTGGCGATGTAGTAGAAAAACTAGAGTACAGAAGTCAGAGAGGAATTCACGCATTCGGTAGAGACGCATTCAGAGGGACACTCGCAGAAGATAGACACTCACACATTCATAGATTCACATTCAGACATTCAGTAGATATACATTCCCAGATTTACATTCACACATTCATAGATTCAGAGGGACATTCAGACATCCAGACATTCACTCAGGAAGCCAGTCTAAGAGAGTAGCGAAGTCAGCGGCGAATAGTCAGGAAGTACTTTACATGTGAATAAAACATTTTAAAAAAGTCAATCTTGTGTATTTTTGGGCAACACATTTCTCGTTCCCGTGGATCTATACTGATCCCGAAACACTCCAGTGGACCCTGAGATAAAATTCAACAGAATTGGAGCAAACGACGTCATCAGTGAGCAGCCCGGGCAGACTTCGAGACCACCGATCAGCTCAGCAATCAACTATACGCCTACGCCCCCGCACCCTTCATTTACTGCTCCATAACATAGTGCAGAAGGTAGAGAAAGAATGAGGACCTGAGGACCACGAGGCAGAGCGGTCCGAGGAGAAGAAAATGGTGGATAATAAATGATGATGGTGAAAAGTGATTAGTATATGAATAAATGTGAATGATAAATTTAAATTGAAATATTAGATAAGATGTATAAAGTAATGGGGAGTTGAGGAGCAGTGAGTAAATGATTTAGCGAACAAGAGTTATATAAATAAACACTGAGTTAGTGGGTGATTGCTGTAGTGCAGTGCTGTGTAAGAGTGGAAATACTTAAAGCGAAAGTTTCAATATGCTAAGTGAACCGAGGAAAGCAGGGTAGAGATTCGTTTGTGTATCCGTATTATAAGAAAAGAATATATAAACAACTAAACCTTTAAGAGAAGTAATGTTTAAAATAAAGTAAAAAATAGTGAACTTAGAACATGGGATTAAAATGAATAAGTAGAAATTATAATTTTCCCAGACTCCCGACGGCTCCCGACGTTAATTTTAGTTTAGGTAGTTACCAGTTATCGGTTATTTTACTGGTTCCCAGCAGATTGTAACTGTATTTAGTGTTTTATTTTAAGTTATTTTATTTTGTTTATGTAAGTATAATTATAGATTGTGATCTGTAAAATTATTGTGTAGTGGTAATTAATTAATTAATAAATTATAAAATTTGGAAATATACATCCCGGTATAGGCAGTAAGATGCCGGGACGGAGTATTGCTGATTTGTTTTATTTTTATATTCCCCATGCATTTCTGGCATCGGCGCATGACATACCCTTGAGAAATGGAAGACAGTTTCTTTCGGATGTTATTCTTCAGTTCATCTGTATTTGTCTTGTAAACTTTTTCCTTTAGTACAAATAAAAATTGCAAGGCGTTAAATCGGATGACTGAAGGAGCCTTTGTTGTTAGTGATGACTCTATCGTCGAATATTTCGTGAGTTGCATGCACGGAGACACGGGCTGTTTGTGTCATTACAGAGTTCTGTTGGAAAGTCGCGAACCTACGTTATCTCAATGCTGCAAGGTATTCTGCACATACATATCACCATTAATTGTTTCATTTAAAAATTGGGACTATTATTTTCTCGCCGCTAATGACGCACCACATAGCGGTTCCTCGTAAAGCAGGTTAAGTGAACCCCTGTATCGGTCGTTTTGTGAATTAACATACCACTTAGGTAGAACAAAGATTCGCTCGTAAAGAAATTAGATTAGAGTAAATTTCTCCGTCATGCACACTGTTGAAAATCCATTCATAAAATCTGTTCCTGAATGCAGGGTATCGTGGTTTAAGTTGTTACTACAGAAAATTTATAGGGTTTTAGCTTCACCGTTCGAACAGAGGAATAAGAAAATCCCGTTTGCTGAGAAAGCTGAGGAAGTGATATTTTAGGGGAACATTCTGGAGTGTGTCCAATATTAAATAGCGTTTCTAACGCACTTACGAGTCGTAAAATCTGTTTGAGAAATAGTTTCCTTAATTGATCCGTATTACCCGCCTAAAGAATACTTAATACACTGTCACAACATACAAGAATACGCCCATATGCTCCTAGTGTTAAACTCGTACTCACCTGTCAAGCTTGGGAACGAGGCGAGAATTGCAGTGCTGAATCAACTGCATGTGGAGCGGTCCCGTGAAGGAAAAATAATTCACTACATAGGGATGAGGATATACCGGGCGGCTAGGAGTTCGAGGAAGCGATGCACGGGCCTAGATGGGCACTAAAGTCTCAATAGATGATTGTCAATAAGCTCCTAGACAGAACAGATCTAACGCTGTGACATGAACTTTTCCGCAGCGCAAGCCACCGCCACACCCATCTCACCTGACGCTTCCGACCGTGTTACTGATGCTATGGAATGAAAAAAAAAGAAATTTGGAGAACGGAAAACTCGTGGAAAGTAAATTTCTATCCCAGCTTTCGTCTAAGTGACCAGGGGAAACCACAAAAAGAAAACCAAAGTCGGGATAATACGAGGGTAAGGATAGAAGAGGCTTATAGGATGAAACTGATGGTAGAAGTTTGGAAGGAGGAAGAATTCTTTACCGCTGCAGTTTCCAGTTCTTATAGGATTTATGGAATTTAAGAATAAGTAATTGTTAAAATAATAGTATACTTGTTGTTTGGTATATTTGGGTGAGCTATGATAAAAATGGCCAAGTTTAGAATCAACAGACATCCCCCATTATTTTGCGTAATCTACATAGTACTTTAAAAAAGGTCGGAATGGCCAGTTTCAAGAATTGAACCTGGAACCTGCTCAACTGAGTCAGCCTACTCGGCAATACTGGACACTCACTGCAATTGTTTTAATTTAATTGATCCTCATTCTAATTGTGTATCATACTTAAGCATGTACGGTCGGTGACCCATGCATAAAATATGCCGTATATACGCAGATCTAATGCGCACCACAATTTGGACAAATGGTGCGCATTAGATTGAGTGCAAATCCATTCCGTAGTTTGCCGGTAACTTCATTCGAATTTATTGTTTATTACGCCTCGTTGGCCTATTATTGCATAGAGCGTTTGAATAGTAGATAATTACGAAATGGAGGGCAAACAGAACATCTTATAAATTGAAACTGCATTATGTGATTTTTACTTTTCTCTCGCATATCCTTTCGATTCTTTATTTCTTTCATCAACAAGCATATTCTGTTCATACTCTTATTCCATGAAATTCAATAAATAATGTTGACATATATAATAGTAAACATAAGCTGTAATTATTGGAATTTCACTATTCAGGGTGTAAATATATAGTACAAAAACAGTTAGTAGATAGAGGATGCATTTCCCCTTACTTACGCGAATCTAATGCGCCATCGAATGTAATGCGCATCCTAATTTGAAACTTAAAATCATAAAAAAAGGAATTGGTCATATTGTTGCACGGTGTCTTAGAGATAAGCCCGTCCGCTTCCTAAAACGATCAGAACACAGAATTTATAAGTGAACTATTGTTACATCTTGGAGCACGTAAGACAAAATCCATCATTTGTGCTGTTGTCAGGACAGTTGGCGCAGGTCAAATAAGAAAAATTTATTTCTTATGGTGTCACTAGTCACAGGTAGCCCATTCTTCCTCCTTTCATGCATGAATTCCTAAGCTTTTTCTTCAATGTCAGGATGTCTTCCTTTGTAAGTATCAATGAATTTCTTCCTGCTAGCTTTAGTTGCAAATAATGACAATTTCTGTTGCTCTCAGCTACATTGAACTCTCTTTCAGCCTTTCTGTTACCATTTGTTTAAGCATAAAGAATTACTTTAAGCTTGAAAGTCGCATCATAAGATGTTCTTCTCTGTTTGCCCTCCATTTCGTGACTATCTATTATTCAAACGCCCCATGCAATAATAGGCCAACAATAAGTGTAACGAAGTCGATAATTGCTACAATGCATTATGACGTAATAAATTATAAATATGAATGAAGTTACCGGCGAACTACGGAACGGATTTACACTCGAACCTAATGCTCATCATTATCTTGAATACTGCATTTGAGCAAAAAGGTGCGCATTATATTCGCGTAAATACAGTATATGGACAAGAAACAAGAAACTGTTAACTCTTGAAAAATGCAATGTTGTTGCTGTGAAACTTCTGCGACGACCAACATCTCTAATAGATACAAGTCCGTTCAAGTATAGATTTTAATTTTTTCTGATAGTGAAAACTAACTGCAGTATATACACGTAGCTATTGAAATCTTTAACTTATGCATGCATTAGAGTACTGAAAACATTAAACATAGTTTGCAATGTGAATGTGATACTGACACTTTATGCATATGTTTTTAAAATTATACTATTACTTTAAATGATACATTATTTCACCAGCAATGTTAAGTAACATACTTGAAAACTCGATTAAATTTAAGGAAGCTAAGTTTAATCGTATGTGAGAAGGGTGCCTAAAGCAGCAAAAATGTTTAAAAATTAACATTTTTCTTGTTTATTACAATAATTATTAAATAATATTTAACGTTAATCTAAATTTAAAATGTTTTATAATTCAGAAATAATTGCTTAATAATTTGTAAAATTTACATTTGCATAGACAGTATAATATTTTAGATTCTGTTGAATTTCGGCATGAAAAGTGTCATTATATCCCTTCCCTGCGTTCTTAAGTCGTTGTAATCTTAACCGCAGCGCATACATAGTAACTACTGTTATTTTTACGTCAGTAAAGCAAATAAATGAACAAATGCCGCTCGCCCACTACTACTGGACTGTAGAGACCTATTTACCCTGTTTCAAATTTTTATGAATGACTCCTTGGAAGGGATGCATACATTGTTAGACATTACATTACATTTTACTCCCGTCAAAATAATTTCATCTCATCAGTGTCCAACACTTATGATATTCAGTAGTGAAAACGGACGTTAATATTATTTAAAAAACAAAAAAACAAAAAATAAATGGGTGAACACTGATGAAACAGGAGGTAAAAATTAATAAAGACTTTTGGGGGGAAAGAAGTGTTCGAGGCCTAAGTTTAGGATATTTCCCCGCACTTTCCATGATGATGACTGAGGAAATCTTGGGGGGGGGGGGAACCTTACAGAAAACGGACCAGGCGAGAATCGAACCGCTGGCCTCCAGTTCATTACTCCATGCCTTAATGATCTTGGCCACTCCTGAAGATAATAAATGCCTTTGTTCCACAAGGCAGCTGTTTCGACGCTTTTTTAAACATCGCGGGTACGATAATTTTATGTTAATCCCATCTTCTGCAACGTGGAGACACTAAGCCTTTCAAGTAAATTAACGGAGAAAATTGCTGCGTGGTCCCGAATAGTTTTCACGGATTTCTTTCTAGCTTTTCTTACGATTTCCATGCCTTCATTTATGGCTTAATTGCACTCCTTTGTACTTAAAGAAAAGTAGAAGAGCACCACTTAGGGTAAATGGAAATCCTTTCCTTTCACGATTGAATTTATGAAGCATTTAAATATATTCTGCAGAATCAATATTGGTTCTTTTAAGAAAAGGAGGATTCATTTAAAGGAAATAGAATTTGTGGATAGTGCCGAGTATTAAGAAGATATACTTCACACATAAACCAATGGTTGTGAACACTTCAAAATGCTTAATAGAAAATTTAAGGATAGCCCTATAGTTGGATACAATCGTCTGGATTGTATAGAAATTGCAGATCATTAGTAACAGAAAAAGGCTTGGAAGTAAAGTGGATGACAAATAGCG
Source organism: Metallyticus violacea (assembly GCA_030762175.1). Taxonomy (NCBI): domain Eukaryota; kingdom Metazoa; phylum Arthropoda; class Insecta; order Mantodea; family Metallyticidae; genus Metallyticus; species Metallyticus violacea. Next base: position 24,122,753 of record CM060831.1, on the reverse strand, counting down.
AATAGTTTTTAAAATAGCATAACCTTATGAATGTAAATCATTTTGGGCTAAGAAGGGGAATTTTTGTGTTATACATACGTCAAGTTTCGTAAGTATCAAAGTGATATCCTCAGCATCAGGAATTGTTCATTTTCCCCTCTCTTTTGCTTATTTTTATATTGAGAGGATTGCACACTTTTAAGTGATTTATGCTACAAATTTCACATTAGTAATTGGGATCAAAGACATTGGACATCGAAAATTAAAAGAAATTTAAAGCGTATTGGGATGGTACGTTTGTGAGGAATGTAGCAAGGAATTGTAACTATGTTTGGAGGAAGGAACTAAAAAGTTTTAGAGAAATTAACCAACAGGATATAGAGGCAGAATCACAGATAAAATATCGCTTAGTTTATACAACTACTCAAATGAGATGGGGCAAAGAAATGTATTTATATTTCATGAGTTCTCCAAAAAATCCAGTTTAGCGTGGATTAGATTGGGGGTATGGAAGGCGACTAAAATAACAGAGAATATATAACTTTATATATATAACTTTTGTGGAGACAGAGAAAACTGGCAGCACACTCTAATATTCTGCCCAAATACCGAACAGTAGAAGTTGACTGCGCATGGAACTAAGTTTGCTAAGTCGAATAGGGATAGGTTAGCATGTTGAGATCCGTTCGCACAAGAACACAACTGGCCAAAGCTTGGTTATTTTCTATGCAAAATGTATGAAATCTGGAGCTTTTTGTTGGAGTGCACGGTATCTTCGAGTATGAATGTGTGTGTACGTCCGTGCACTTGAGGGAGCAAGTGAGTGAGTATATTTAAGTGTTTGTGCTTAGATGATAATAACTATAAATGTATTTTATTTAAGGTGCAATTTCTTTTTCTATAAATATCTGTGTAATGAATAGCATGTACGGTAAAAGACTCATGAAAACGAAGTTATATGAACATGTTTGTAAATAATGGGCAATAAATACACATTATCATTATAATTATTATTAATCATAATCATACTAATATTATCATTATCATCATCATTGTGTGCTTTTCTGATCCAAAATCGATGCTCAGAGACCTCTTCTTTCAAGCTTAAGGTTCTTTTACATATCTTAAATTACAAAATGGATTCCCACGACTTTACTTCCCTTCCGAAGGAAGCCATAATTAAGTTTTTTACGCCCGAAAAAATCCACGGACCCCAGTCGGGATTGAATCCGCGATATTAGGTTTAGGAGGCAAGTATAGCTATCACTAGACCACCAGGACCGACAATTTACTGATGAAAATTGTTACATATACCGAGAGTAAAGAAGATTAAAAGTGGATCAATTATTCCATCATTAACGTTCCATTCAATTACACAAATTTAACGGAGTATTAGTATAAACTACCTGCAATTTGTGGACAGTAAAGATTACTTGGTATTTCATGGTTTTGTCGCCCGTTTTTGGCAGCTGCTGGATCGGCAAATACAGCGGAAACTTTGGAGCAAGCGTTCAGTGAATTTGTTCTGATCAAAACAGATTTTCTTGTCACGATGCAAAATTTGTTACTTAAGTACAGAAACCCCGATTTTATACACAAAACCCCCAATTTCATGATGAATTAATTTTATTTACTTAATTTTTTACGCACGCAAAATCTAATAATATGTATATGAAGATATAATAACAATAATACAATCATAACATGACAGTAAAATTGACAACACTCGTAAACATTTAAACCAATGTAAAATTATGTATATAAATAGATGTACGCTAATACATAAATATGAATAATGAAAGACATTAAGAAGAAAGAAAATAAAAGAACAATAAAATAGCAACAAGCACCAGCAATGACAACTTATACATATATTAACTAACGTAAATGCTGAAAGCGGAAATAAATGTATGAGCAAAACATATAATTAAACCCTAACAAATACTATGAAGGAGATAGGAACATTTATGATAGTAATAAAAATAATAGTACCTTATGTAAATAATTACAGCAGTGATTAAAAACTTTAATAATGAAAGGATATTTCTGAACCCCGTATTGGCATTACAGTAAGATAGTGTCGGTGCATTGCAGAAATTGTAAGTGGCTTTGAAAATATTTTCCCGACATTTTTATTATATTTATTTTCCAAAGTATGCACCCTTAGCATCTTCAGCTTGGATTTCACCCTTGAATTCATTTAATTTCACACTTCATCTTTATATATAATTTTGGGGGATTTTCAAAACTTGAAAATGCTCCTCTATTAATAACGGTAACAGATGTGTTACAGAGCAGCACGATAACTAATCATTACAGAACAGAAATTAAATGACAGGAGAGTTATTCGACCTGGAAACACGCCCAGAGTCGCACCACCTGAGTCATTGGTTTGCACTTCAAGATTCCCCTGCCGGACCATAAATCATTCTATCACTTGCATGCCATATTAAACTCTTAAAACAATTGGAATTTGCAAGTTTAGCATGCAAACAGCGCAAACCATAGCGCCGACATCTCTGCTTTACATGTATGGGGTCAATGTTCGTTTGTGCACATGCTCGCACATACATAGGGGTGCAGGGGGAACTTGACCTGAACGCTCTACGTACTGTCACACATCCATCATATGTGCAAAATTGCGTTATTTATTCAAAAGATAAGTGTTTAAAACACTCAGTAATTAAGTATATAGTGAACTAGAATATTTAATAAAATTTTTAATAAAATTACTTTGATTTCCCTGCAAATCCTTGGATTAATTGTATTTTTGAAGTTTTGTCAACTTATTCATTACTAGAGTACGGAAATTGATAACCTAAAAATGTGTTAAAAATCCTTTAAAATGACAGGAAAGTATTTATAAAATGACCTAAAACCACCAGGCTAGCCTAGGTCATTAAAGGGCGAACTCGTCAGCAGTCATTTCCGCCAGGACCTCCTTCCTGATTAAGGTTTTTTCCAGGTAAATGCCATTTATAAGGATATAGGCCCGCAAAAGTTTGCTTCCTTAAAAATAAATATCCTTTCCTAATTTATCATTTCATTTAATGTTTCACCAGTGTCCACCATCTGTTATGTTTCAGTAGTAAAAAAGGACGTTAAATACTAATAAAAATGACCTAAAAATTTTTAAAAAATTGCTCAAACATTTCAGGAAAATACTAATGGAAATACTGGAAAAATAAGTAGTATATATTTATGTTGTTGACAATTTATGGTTACAATGAACTGCAAACAAAATTAATAATACCATTTTGTAGTGAAATTCTAAAGGTTTTATAGTTTAATAATAACTAAATAATATACTGATAAATAATGATGCTAATGCATTGTATTGGAACTGCATATTTTAATAAAATGTAATATTTACATGTTTAATTAAGACGACTGAGGTATATTTGTTCATGCACATATGTGGACATCTTGACTTTTACTCTACATTTCAAAGCTAAGGGCACATTTCGTTCATATTTACAAGTTTTGTTGTTGCAAACGTAGTTTTTTTTCTCTCGCAATAAAATAATTTTTCATGAGAAGAACAGATCTCCCGTGATTGGTGGAAAACATTTGAAGCACATACGTGTATGTATTTTAGTACAGGATGCCAGCAAAAAACGAGTGGTTGCCAATCGGTTGCTTAAAACTGAGTCACTTCGTAATGAGCAGTACGATGAAATTTTGCTTCCATCAGCAGAAATTCAGTGTGGAAGAGTACACGATCTTACACCAAGTATATGGATGCTGTTCTGTCACAGTCAGCCGCATTTGGGTGGTTCAAAGAGTGTAAGAATAGCCATTTTCAACAACAAAGCAGGTCCAAGTGCTCCAACCACTTCAGTGAACGAAAACATGAGAATATGATTAGCATGATGTCATTATCCGGAACGATCGACAAATAACAGGGATAGACTGGCAGACATGTTGCAGATTTTCCATGGTAGTTCTTTCACCATTTTGCATGATCGCTTACACGTGAGACGCGCCTATGCCAGCTGACATTGCTGGCGCCTGCTTCAGCGTCTGATAGCGAAGCATGGTGAGGCATATCTCAGTTTCATCATTATAGATGATGAGATTTGACTTCCGAAAGTCTATAGACGAACTCATTATGTAAATAATCTGGTTTTCTGATACCAATGGAGGACAAAGTTGTTCGGTGGGCAGGAAAGGTTATGGTGACAGTTCTTCTACTGTTGGGGAATGGGTTATCAACCAGCAAACAGTGGTTGATGGGGAATATTACAAGACTGTTTTGAGCGTCCTGGCCGAAAACATACGAAAACGCCCTGAGCTGCATAATCTGGTTAACAGTTAACATCTTCACCATGATAATGCGTGCCCTCGCGTTTACAACGCGATTACTCAATATTTCGCCAAAAATAAAAAAAAAAAAAATAAAAAAACACAAAATGTGTATCCAACTCTCCAAACAGCGCGGACCTAGCTCCGGGTGTGTTCCTTCGTCTCAAAAGCGAACTGCGGAATGGCGTTTTAAGCAATAGTTTGAGAAGATAAACTAATAACACTCCCGAGGACGTAGCGGAAACTTTTGTACTTCAGTGTACTTACTGAAATTTGCAACTGAGTGATGGATTCCTGCCACGGATGCGTTTACCGACTCTCAAAAGATGCGATACCCATATTCGATTGTATCAATGGCACAGAATCGGCACCTGCAATCTACGTGACGTGCTAATTAATGCCTCCCGTCATCAGTCACTCTCCAAAACTTTCACGGGTCATGGACACGATCGGGTGATATCATGGGCCCATTATGTCACATCATCAGAAATACTGGATCTGTAGCAGTAAAATAGATTTCTTACGTTCGCATTTGGAACGATAGCAATGTAGTTAGTTTGAAATTATATGCGACGACAATGCTCCATAACAGGAGATTACATAGCTTTTAAAGATATTAACTGGGTAATACAGTTGGCGGAATAAGCTGAAAAGCTAGTTCCTGCTTATATCCGCACATTAAAGCACTGTAGAGAACGGTATACTTGTCTCTCTCGCGACGCTTAATCCGGCGACACAAAGGCTATTTGAAATATTACTGAAAACTTCCGCTTAATAAACGCTATTAGACATTTCACATTTATACGAAGTTGTTTGTCACTTTTAATTAATTGATATGATAATGCACTAGCTATATGAGCTATGTTTAAACATTTAAATTTTTAAATTTTGCCTTAGCTGCATACACAAGCTTTTGTCTTCCTGGGGATAATCTTACATCTCACAACGTGTTTGAGCTTTTCGTGACTGCGCGGAAGCTCTGTCTGCGATATAATATTGTTCTCTGTGTTCTCTCTATTTTTATTTATATTGTTTGTTTAATTACGGCCGCTCTTAACATCTCATGTCATCAATGTTCCATTCAATTCAGAGCGTGAAACGGCCGATAAATTTTGCTCAGAGATTTCGTCTTTCAGGCTTCTTTTACATGCCGTAAATCTACGACATGGAACCCACGGTTTTACTTCCCTGCCGAAGGAAATATTTAGGAATTTAAGCCCTGTCCTTCCATTAAGAAGACGGAAACGAGAGGTTACAGACAATGTGGATGAAGAGCATCCAATAAGAAATAAAGAACAGATACCTAAAAGAAGAACAATGGCTGGGCCGAGAGGAGTGACTTTTAGCAATTCATGTCGTTTATAATTATGTAATATTAAATGTGAAGCATTTTGTATTTTGCACTTTGTAATTGGATGTCAGAAGATAATAATAATAATAATAATAATAATAATAATAATAATAATAATAATAATAATAATAATAATAATAATTTTGTTGCCTCCCAAGGAGGTAGTGCAAAGATGGCCTAACTTTTGTAAAGAATATTCCCATTTACCATGTATCGAGTGAAGATGAGAGTACCAACTTAGTTTACGGCCAAAAATCAGGCCCAAAAAGCAATCCTCAAGTTCCTCCAAAATAGAACATGGGAGCCATAAACCCCTTTCTGCGCTAAAAATTCACACTTAATTTTGTCAATTGACATCTTGAAACTATGCAAGAGACCTCAATGATGTACAGCATTTAGACAACGTTGTACTTTTCGTTCAATGAAGCTGGTACGAGGACCAGTGCAGCAAAGAGTAAAATCATCCACAAGTAAATGAGAGCCATTACCGGTAGGGATACATGAAGCGGAAGTTATCGCTATAGAGAAAAGAGCCCTGGGAGACCCTAATTTCTTGTGTAAAAGGAAGTGAGAGATCAGCATCAAGCGGAACTTTGAATAGCCGATTCGACAAAAAGTTTTTAATAAAAAGTGGCTAATGATCTCGAAGTTTCCAGGCATAAAGTGAGTGGTGGGTGCCTTATGATCAACAGGTGTCATAGGACTTCTTCAGGCCAAAAAGACAAAAACGCATTGTTGTTTTTGGAGAACTAAGTCTTGGATAGCAGTGATTTTAATTAATTAATTTAACCTCTAATTAGAATTCGGAACACCGAGCAGACTAGTGCATATCTTAGCTAATTATCCGCTCCGAGCACCGAGTCCTTGATAATACAAAAATTACGAGGAGCAGTCCAAAAGTTTGTTTTATCGGTTTTAACAATGAAGAATAACTTCACTCTTTGCATAGTAGAGCGATTACGCAGAACGCCGCTAGAGTGCAAAATCTAAGATGGCGCACTCTCTTGAGAAAACGGAAGCTCATGCGAGTATTTGTTTCCTGTTTTTTGAAAGAAAAAATGCCAAGGAAAAGCATGATGAGCTGGTTGTTGTGTATGAAGACACTATCCTAAAGCATGAAGTGGTGGTTAAGAGGCGTAGGAGTTTCCAATATGGACAAACGACCTGGAAGATGGACCAAGAAGTGACCGCCCATCTCTCAGCAAGTAACCGGAAATTGAAGTGCGCAAGTGAAGCCCCTAGTGCTTGAAGGTCGTCGCATATCTGTTGAGGCAATAGTGGAGAAGATGCGCAGTGCCTTTTTTTTTTTTTTTTCTGAACTCACATGATATGCTGCTGACTATAAGAACCACACAATAACTGGAAAATATTATCAGAACCTCCTGACGAAATTGCAGGAGGTCATCATTAACAAACCCCGCGGGAAGCTATTCGTTTGCTGCACGACAAAGCGCCAGCACATTCTTAATACCAAACAGTGATGCATGCTGCTACTTTGGGGTATGAAGGTTTGCCCCATCCTCCATGTTCACCGAACCTGGTACCCAGTGACTTTTTTCCTCTTGCCTCGCACGAAGATCCCACTGCGTGGAAGGCGTTTCCAGAACGACTTTGGTGATACGAGGAGTGCAGCAATTCTCCTGCAGCGAAAATGAAAAGTTCTACCATCAGGGTATACCCAGCTCATCCATCGGTGGGAGAAATGTATCGGTTTGTGTGGTTGGATGTATGTGATGATGGACTAACTCCAGAATCAACACTCTTGACCTTACACATAATCGTTCATAGCGATAATTCGAACTTTGGACAGCCCCTGGTACTTGGTGTACTTTTTACCTCACCACATAAGATTATTTAATTATTTATTTTGTAAAGTGTAGACTATGTGAATTTTGATTATAAATCTTTTTATAATAAAAAATACTGGAACGGCTTTGTCTGCTTTTATCATGATATTCTTAATAGCGATATTACAACATTTCTCATAATCCTTGAACAAAGGAAAGCATACATTAGTTAGGATGTCTCAAGGTGAAAGAGAGTGTAATCCAGGATATGATAAAGGTTGTAAATAACCAATAAAGCTACTTTTACACCCCGGCGAAGCAATTCCTTTACTGTTCTTCGTTCTATTTTATTGCGATACTCAAATTTGATTGCAGCTGGATGCTGGATTACAGTCTCAGTACAGACACAGAACCTTGATTTTGTGTCGGAAGTTCTGCAGCTACATAGGAACGAGTGGCATGGTGATTTGATGTTCTACTTCAACGGCAATAATGACAAATTTATTTTGCCAGCGACGAAAAATCCTTTCGATAGCGAAGGATGTGTGTTCGAGGCAACGAAACATGGTAGCCATGTCAGAGGTGAATGTAAACAAAGATAGCTCCACTATTGTCTGTCCCTATATAACAACGACGTTGAAACTTAAAAGATAAGTCAGAATAAGTGGGAATAGGTGTAAACATGTTTTCATTTCCTCATTTTCATTAAGAGATCTAAATTTCTAAAAAACGTTTATTTAACAACATTCTCAGCCCTAGAAAATTACATTTTTCATCATCAATTACAATTTTGTGATTATTTTTTTTAATTACGAGGTCTGTTCAATAAAGAATGATCATAATTTTTACACATATAATTTCTCTCGCTCAAATTTAACTTTACAATATTTTGTTAGTCTTAATGTGTAATATACATGTGGTATGAGCTTCATTGTTGTTACTTTGGATTCCCATTTCGTAACAGATGGTTATATGATATGTTTTAGTGTGGGGACAAAGTTTAACACAGTATTTTTGTTATACACTAAACGCCTCACATTCTTCCATAATAAACACTTGATTACTAACATCATTTGAGCTATCACCATACCACTCTACTTTTTGGTTTGAATCAAAAGTTTAGCTGTTGAAGTATCAGAACCCCATACAACTAAAAATTAATCTCACATTACAACCCCTTATCGCTTGGTTTACGTAGTCTTACTCCATAATTAGCCATTATCATAGCCATATTAGCCATATCATGTTATGCATAGAAAAAAGTGGGCGTTTTTCAAAGTCGTGTCAAGGTAAGTAATTTTGACGTCAAAAAGAACAGGTTTACACAAAATTATCTCAAGCTAATGTTAAGTACTTCCAAAAATAACCATTGAAAGTGCCCTCGTTAAGCAAATTTCATTCCACTATCATCTCTTGTAGACAAAAAGGAACTTTGAAGCGGTTTTATCCAGCTACAATTCAGATGGGTTATTGATTTGGAACTGCAATACGTTTTAATTAGTCTGTTTGCTGACTAAGGTGAACCATAGCGGTAATTCATTAGAGTGGATTTGGTGAGGATGTTTTGGTGAGTCGTGGCACAAAGAGGTTTATACAATAGTTGCCTATCATGAACATTTCTTTAATCCTAACAAATAATTTAGTACCGTACCGGCGCGGGCTCAATGAGGAGGTCTGGGGTTCGATTTCCACCAGGACCGTCTCCCTGACAGTTTTTTTCCCAAGTTTTCCTCAGTCCTCATAAATGGCAAATGCCGGAGAGTTACCCTAAACTTACGTTTAGAACGTTTCCTTCCTTAAAAAAAATTATTTCCCAATTTATCATTTCATTTCATGCATAAGTGGCGCCGCCTGTGATGCCTCAGTAGTAAAAATGGACGTTAATCAATAATAAAAATAATTCTAGCATCAGAGTATAATGGATCTGTCTCGCTTAGTTGAGGGAAAAATCTAGAAAAAAATTACTCTTGTCATTATACATTATTGAATGCCCATTGAGCCTTTTTATCTCAAATAAGAAGAAAACTCGAAAAAATGTTATAAAGATTGCCCTCTAGAAACATTTCTGTCTATCACATGTCATCAATACTTTCAAGAACTCTGTTATTATTTTCACAAAAAATTCTAGTAATTCCTTAGTACCTTATAGTGCGTGCACTATCTAGAATCTCCTTTAACTGAGCGAAAATGGCTTGATTTTAAGCATGATAGAATGATTAATTCAACAATGATATACTATCGGGCTTCCACAATATGTCCTCACCGTATGCACGGGGTTTTGCCTCTCGGCCAAAATCGGCTCCTCTCCCCACTTGCGAATGCATGTCTACCTGCCTCTTTGAACTTTTGAGCAGTCACCAGTCTATATTCGTTAGCGGGAGTGGCAAGTCAGCTGACTTTAGAGCAATTTTTTATGTGCAAATGTTATATAAATATAAATCAGCTTGTCATTTTCGCGAGAAACTTATTTGAAAATTCTCTGGGCAATTGACTCCTTCTAGAACTGCAATTCACGATCTTGTGAATAATTTTGATACTACTGGTTCAATGCAAAACAAGAAACATACAAAAAGACGTACAGTTATAACAAAAGACAAATTAGACGAAATTGGCACAAATCTTGAACGTTCCCAAACAAAATCACTACCAAGAGGGGGTTTAAGTGTCTTCTGCACAACAACAAACATGTTAAAACTCAAACAAGTGTACACCTGTTTGTTGTATACGACAATGTGATCCCGTAACAAGTGTGCATTATTGTAAGTAGTTTCTTTCATCAGTGACTGAAGGGTTAATCGACCTACAGCTTGTATTCTTTTCAGACGAGGCGCGGTTTCACCAAGATGGTCAGCAATACAGGCGCTAGACTCTGAACATGACAAAATACCGTCTTAAGCAAGGATTTTTTTCCATCTGAGAATCGAATCCGGGGCACTAAGCAGTAGGTAGGCACTCTATCGACTGTGCTACGAGGCAGTCAGAAATAATAACAACAAAATTTAACTCACTCGTGAGGTTTTCATACTTGTTAAGAAAATTATGTCAGTAGTTTCGTAACCGAAAAATTGTTCTTGATAAAAAATTTTGCCGTAATGAGTTCTTTATGAAACAAAACTTTTTAAAAGTTCAATCCTTAATTACGGATTTGTGACTACCGTTTAATGATCATGTGATTTAAAAGCGGGTCCATATTTTTCTCCTGTGGTGGCAATTAGATTTGGGCTCTCATGAAGAAAACTGGATTCATTTCTCCGGTATTCTGGAAGCTAGTACTAGTCAAAGTACACTTGATTGTGGGCTATTTCACAAGAATAAATCTAACGTACTTAGCAGAGCTGCAGGCTTTAACCATAGCCACCTTCGATGGAATTCAAATCGAGGGTACTGAAAATAATCATCATTTTATTCCTTCGTAATAACTCTTAACACAACATTACGAATTTCAAGTTTACACGGTGCTATTGTGAGGTAAATTATTCAAGTTAAGTAACATTAAAATGCATGAACTGGAATAATTTAAAGCTTTCAATGATTGAATTCTGTCCAGAATGCAAATGAAATGTAAATATGTACACTTAACTATATTGAAAAGCTTCCACTGCATAATTAATGTCATTCTTTGCCATTAATGTCGCTACTTGGCTAGAATATTAAGTTCCGTCAGAATTTCTGTTCAGATATTTAGCACATGAAGTTCTTATATCAAATACGTCTTGAGAAACGCTCAAGATTTTGTTACTATTATGAAAACATTATATCTATGCCAGTGTGGTATTCAGTTGCTGAAAACTCTGCAAGGTCATGTCAAAGGCCAAAGGCCACCTTTCCGCACAAAAGCTGAATGCCCAATACGATAACGAAGAAACGCCTTCATAGGAGGCATCATCAAGAACAGTAATGAAGGCTGCGGAGGCGATTCTGGAGGAGCTTTCGATAAAAGATCTTTGAAAACGACAAAATCATTGGAACAGATGCATTGCATCCAAAGGGGACCACTATGAGAGGTATCATCAAAATTACACGGATGAGTAAAAGTATGTTGTAAAAATATTATAATAACTCAGTCCTCCTATAATATGTGTAGATAGACGTAGAAGTGAGGTTAGATTTGTTTAAATTGTTTATGTAATGAATTTAATTGTCTGGTTACAAATGTCAAACTTTTAGGGTTGCTACACAAGGTGGACTGTACATTGTATGATTTCTCTTTTCAGTGTTTACGCGAGCTATATCAGCCCCATCCCTCCGTTCTGTCTCGAGCTTTGCTGACTAACCTTCAAGTACACAAGTAAACAAGTTAGAAGGGCTAAACCTCCGGAGTGTAACCATTAATATCCACTGCTTGTGATGGCACAATTGTAAAAAAGAAAAACACCAAACTCTTTCTAAAAAATCTATATAAGCATATAATTTATTTTAGTTCGTGAAGATTACCAAAAAGCATTAAAATCAGAATTCCGTGCTACTAAAGTTAGAATGATTATCCTCCAGGATTGAGTGAATAACGTTATTCTGAATCACCGGCATAAAGAAGAAATAATGGGGTGGAAAATAGTAGAATTTTGACGGAAACTATGATCAAAGAGCTTGAAAACTAAAAACAAGTAAGTAATAATTAATTAAAAGTTATTTATCCATTGAATAAAACGGAAATGAACTAAAATAGCCAATGTTTATAATTATTCATATCTGAAATTCTCTCCTTCATGCCCCCCAATAATCTAGGAGAGGCCAACGTTTAAGCATTAACGTTCTATTAACGTTCTATTAACTTATTTGATTAACTGTATTATGGAACGAAATTTTCATCACTACGTGTTTTTTAAATTTGTTTTATTGAATAAATACCAATATAATACACATATTTCACATTTTTATCACGTTCCGTTATTCATAGTTACATTCGGAAAAACCATTCCAAGGCCTTCTATATTTGGTCACATTTGTCGTTTTCCGCTTGCTCTCTTTTACTTATGCTCGAGAAACTGAGGGGGGGGGTACATAGATAAGATTATGGCGAGAAACAGATGGGCATACCTGATAATACCGTTTCATTGCTCACGAAATGAGAATGAAAACCTGACAATGTCACTTGGAGCAGCAATATTGTCATCGAAGGCATCTCTTCAAGCAGGCTTCATTTATTAAATTTTTCTACAATTTTCCTCTTATTAGCACTAAGATTCTGGCATTTCGAAACATAATGATGTAATAGAATCCATTTATCATTGCTAATAATCTGCATATGATTCTAACAGATATAATTAATTAAATAGTTGAGTAACCTTATAACATATATATAAATTAACACTAATAATAAAAGTAGATAAAGATAAAACATTGAGAAAGAGTCACACTTGAAACTGCTATATTTCGAACTACTGTGAGTTCTTCAATGGCAAGAAGTTAGACAAGTGAAAGTGATAAAAGTAAATATTGAGTATCGAAGGTAACGTTATGCATGGAAACAGATGAAACTAGAAATGAGAGTGTGGGAAGAAAAAACTAATATGTAAGGTTTTGTACATAAAGCGCGTATACCACCTGGTTTAAATCTTACATATTAATTTTTTTCTTCCCACGCTCTCATATCTAGTTTCATCTGTTTCCATGTATAACGTTACCTTCGATACTCAATATTTACTTTTATCACTTTCACTTATCTAGCTTCTTGTCATTGAAGAACTTGCAGTAGTTCGAAATACAGCAATTTCAAGTGTGACTCTTTCTCAGTGTTTTATCTTTATCTACTTTTATTAATAGTGTTAATTTGTTACATTGTTAATAGTGTTTCTTTATTTTTATTTTTATATATATATATGGTCGATCCTGGTGGTGTATGGTGGCAAGTATGGTGGTAACCATACTTGCCTTCTAAACTCAAGATCGCGGGTTCGAACCCGGTCAGGATCGATGGATTTTTTCGGGCGTAAAAATCCTAAGTATGGCTTCCTTCGGAAGGGAAGTAAAGCCGTGGGTCCCGTGTCGTACATTTACGGCACGTAAAAGAATCTCAAGTCTGAAAGAAGAGGCCTCTGAGCAAAATTTGTCGGCCGTTTCACGCCCTGAGTTGAATAGGACGCTGATGACCTGAGCTGTTAAAGAGCGTCCATAAATAAATAAATAAACACATATTTATCTCAAGCATTGTTTCTGATTTCGCAAACAGCTTGAATATTCTCATTTTATTTTGTTCACTAAGAAAGGGAATTGAATGTGTTTCATACTTGGCTGTAGTTAGAGCGGTATACAGTCACACATTATACTGTTTTAGTAGCAACCTTTAAATTTCTGTAGCATGAGCACAGCGCCTTTGTGCTTAAGATAGCTAAGCATTAATATTTCATACATCAGAACCTGTTAAGATCTGTTATTCCACAAAATGTAAAGATTACTTAGTGATAAATTTAATTAGTCTATCAAATATTGAAGTGGTAATTGATTTGGTTTATTTACGGATGTTCTTTAATATCTCAGGTCATCAGCGTCCCATTCAATTGGCGTGAAACGGCCGACAAATTTTGCTCAGAGGTCTCTTCTTTCAGGCTTGAGGTTCTTTTTCGTGCCGCAAATATACTACACGGGGCCCACAACTTTACTTCCCTTCCGAAGGAAGCCATACTTAGGATTTTTACGTCCGAAAAATCCATCAATCCTGCCCTGTTTTGAACCCGTGATCTTGAGTTTAGAAGGCAAGTATGGTTACCACTAGACCACCAGGATCGACAAAGAAAAAGACTGAAATGGAACTGCCTAAAATGTATTCACTTTAATAAGTGCTGAATAAATATATCATCTATAGAATCATCTACAAACTAACACTAAGGCTTTAATTTCGTGCTTATTCAGTTAAATGATGTGATATTTAAGAAGATGAGCTGATGATTATAAATAGGTGGCTTCATATTTGTGCCACATTTTGAGTCATTTCTAGTTGATTTAAACTTTTAATTATTGAGGCCAACAATGCCTGCAATATATAAACGCCGCGAGTCAGATGCAAGTTCACACATTGTTGTATTACGTCACAGCAGCTGCTGAAATTATACGAAGTGCTTACTCAGAAAATAAATAAATAAAGTGTGTCGAGCAAAGAGATGCTTAGTATATTTCCGAAAATTCCTCTTCCCCCCCCCCCCCTGTAATAGCTAAACATTAAGTGTACGGTTAAACGGTTGTTTCGGGTCCAATTATGAAGAATAAAAGGCATTTGTAGGTGCCCATAAATATCTATTTTGATCTTAGCGCCTATTTTGCTATAAAGTCTATTTATGCGTCTAAAACATTATGGTTTAAGTTTTAAAATGTCACGTTTTGCTTTGATATACCTTGTTGGTAGGCAGAAAGTATTGTCACTTATACAAAAGCAATGGTATATTCGAGTTGCATCGACATTAACGTTGTTGTGACCAGGCACCGACCATTTTAGTTAAATCAGAGAAAGCCTGTTAATGAAGAAACTTTATGATAACGTTCTGCAATGAATAGAGAAGCCACGACGAGTTCTTTCCTTTCTTCCTGGGCGGTGTTGAAAGGTATTTTTTATTCTACCGTATCGTAATGTAACTAATGCCTATCTAATTTTAGAACAGAAAGTAACAGTCTAGCGGCACTGGAATAAAACAATTGAAGATTAGTGCTGCAAATTAACTTTGCATACTGCTTTGCGACACTTTTTTCCACCACTATTTTATAAAATACAATTGAAAGTAGCAGTCTTGTTATATCACACAATTCAATAGAACAAATTTACAAAATTATTCAAGCAATGCAAATTATGTTATTATGAATAGTTATTATATGAGGTGCGCTGAATAAAGTTAGTTAAATCCAACAGATTTTCTTTTCAATAACGCAATAAAATTTCCAAATTTCTTTATATGAACACTCTGACCTAGATATAACAAAAACTTTTATTTGGAATAAAAAGTTCATAATGTTGAAGATTTCATTACCTTCGATTTCTCCAGAAAATACGCCAATATGCCATTCTCACTAATTGTTCTGACACTTTTCTTTTTACACGAAACTATGAATAAATCAGGTTCTCGTTCATGCCGTTTTTTAAATTTCTTAAGCAGGAAACAATTACCTAACCAATCGCCGATTAAACCACTTCGGGCGGAGTTCTTTCAAAATCTTTATTACTTTCGTCAAATTGCAATTAACCTTCATATCGTCGAGCTACTAAGTGCTTCAATAAAATCAACAATAACTAACAAAACACTAACGCGTAACTGTACAAACATATGAACAGCTACTAATTCAACATTTCTAGTTCTTGTTATTTTTAACTTTCAAAATTAAAATAAATTATAATAAAGTAAGTTACATTACGATATGATAGTATAAGACTAGCACATAACATACTTGATAGTAGACTCATTGCGATCCTCGTGTGAAATGTTATCTCCCAAGCATTATCTGAATTATTGTACACCGAATACTATATTATGTTAAATTACAATACCTGTATCTATAAAACTCTTTAACCTTCTATTCCGTATATCAACCAAGTTATTCTTTGCTCATCAGTTGCGATTTTTGAATTCCTTTCTCCCAAACTAGGTTTTGAATATTTCGAACAATAATCTGTTGCACACAACTAAAGAGTACATTTCAAATGGTAACCGAGTTTGGTCTTCTGTGACATTTTCATTAATGGAAAAGTGTTCACACACATAAATGAACCAAACACGCCCAATATATCAGTAATTTGCCTGTGAAATAGTAGAAATGAGGAATAAGGAAAAATCCGTCAAGCAGGAGCTGCGTAAATCAAGCGAATTCTTCACCGTGTTAAATAATTTTTAATAAAAATGAATATAAAATCCAAATTAAGCATCATTAATTAATGAAATGAAATAAGTTATGGCATTACTATTTGGTGTTGGGGGAACAAAATTATAATTTTTGCTACCTCTAAGTATTATAAAAGAGAAACTACATTTTTAGAATTATTATTATTATTATTATTATTATTATTATTATTATTATTATTATTATTATTATTATTATCTAGATTAAACCACAAAAATTAATGATACACTATTAATTAAATGAAATAAATGACCCTGATAGACAAAACTATAATGTGTGAATATTTTTAAACATTTTTAAAGGTAAATGTGTTTATGAACTGAGCCCTGAGTATCATCTTTACATTCACTAAAATAGAAATAACAGAAAGTTGCATATTTAAGATGTTCATATATTTCAATAAAGCAAAAACGTGTTACTATGCAGAAATAAGTACAATGTACGAAGGAAATAAAACAATCGAAAGTTACATCTATTTACATTTACTTTGAAAGTTCATTTTATTGTAGTAAAAACAGGTAACGTAAACGATTTCTGAAGGTTATTAATTTATTACAGAGCGCTGTTACAAACAAATGTAATTCTCGCACACATATTAGATTTATATTTCACATTTTCTATCTTTATGATGATGCTTTTGTTAAATATAAAATATATGCATCGATATAAATTCAGTTTATGAACTGAATTAATTTTTCATTTTATTTTAAAACAATATAGAGAATATTGAACGCAAGAGGGTTTTGTAAACTTCGCTTTTCAAGTGTATCCCTACTTCTAATGATCCAATTTCCCTAATTTTCGTAAACTTCTTTCTTGTTTTATTTAAATGGCATTTCGATGTGTTTTTCTCCTTTATTCTTGTACATTGGTACAATTATACTCATTTTTCACTGGGCTGGTATTGCCTCTTCATTCCATATCATTGTTATTACATTGTGCATTATTTCCTTTATTTGTTTCCTCCAATATTTATATAACTCAACTGGTAAGTTGTCCTCGTTGCTAGCCAATGCATATTTGTAAATCTACTGTGTCCGGTCTGAATATTATGTTACATTATGGAAACAATTTATGCATTACTGAAAACAAAATCTTCATTGCAGAATATATAATTACTGAATTTAAAAAAAATGTTATATTCACTACCAAATAAATTAATATACTTTTATAATATTATCCTACCCTGGAATATACGCTAACACCAAAGTTTCTGAGACATCCTTAATATTTTGCTTTTCATACAATTAATGAATATATTGAATTTCTTCTGATAAGTACCATAAGAGTTTTTGGTATTAGTGACAATTCAACCTTTTTAGCTGGGGCAAAACTTTCTTGCAGTGGATCCATCGTTGCTAACAATAATAGACATACGAACTAAATATCCGTCTACACAATGACGCCATAAGTATAATAAAAAAAGCATTGACTTCAGACTAATTCATTGGAAAATGACAACGTTCATTTTATTGTATTAATATCATTCTATAATTCTGGTACATATCTGATATAAAGAGCATATAAAACTGGTTTTTAATGTTAAAAAATCATTTTATTTGTAAAAGTAACAAAAGTTGCTTCGCTCGTTTTTTTAAAAATGTATTCATGCAAAATAGTATATCATACATTATTTCCTTTCACAAGCTGCGTGTAAGATATAACAAAATAATTAAAAGAATAATGGACATTATTGGAAAAGTACATAGAAATAAAAAGAAATCAAAGAGTTTTTATTCAAATAGGCAACAAGAATGGGATGAAATAAAAGAAGGTAGAAGAGTGTATGTTATCTTTCCATCCATAAAGCAAATATTACAATTCAAACATGTTCAACCCAGTAAGGGATTAGTACAGAACACGGTCCATATTGCTCATATTTGTAAAGATTTAAATTACAAGCAGGCAATAAATGTACGATTTGTAACGTGATCGACACATGGAACATGTTTCATTCGTACGTCCTAAATACCAGTCAAAGATTGTTGCTTGCAGCGAAATACACTTGAAACATCATGAGAGATAAAGATGATTTTAGGGTATTGAATGATATAACAAATAAAATATCACGTAAAATGACAGAAGAAAATATAATTAATACAAATCAAATAAGAGGAAAAAATCCCACTGTCAGAAATCGTGTACTCCCCTAGAAGATCCAGAAAATGAGATAAAGGCAAGAAAGATATACACAAGAAGAGTCAGTTCAAAAACAAAAAGGTAAAGAAGGTAACTACCACATTGAATCATAAGAAGGAGCAGAATTAATAGAAGAAGAGAATAACGGTAGTCTTCGGACGGAAAGGAACGAGCTTAGAGAAGAAGTAGACCGAGAACAAGAGAAGGAGGAAAATGTAAGGAATATATGGAACAAGTAGAAGAGCAAGAAAGAAGAAAAAGTACAGAAGTAAAAAGCACCAATGATCAATCCAAATCTATGATGAGTGTACAGATAAACGTTGAAATGTGGAAGAAGATGAAGGAAAAAGAGCAGAGAAGGAACTGCACTGTCAACATGCCACGTTCCAGTAGAGCAGCAACCGGCAACAACCGAATTGATGCCTGGGATTCCGGTGGGGAGCAGCTCGGACACCGAGTGTCAGCAGAAATGAAGATTGAAAATTGTACAAAATTGTAAACATAATTAATTGTAAAAGAAAGATGTCAAAAACTACTTTGATTGAAGTATAAGCGAAGTGTAAAAATTTACATATGTATAATTTATACGTTATAGTTAAAATAGTCGTAGAGCTGGTTTCATTTTTAAATTTTAGTTTCGTTTAGTTACAGTATTAGTACTACAGTTTTAATATCTGTAGAATTTAAACTGTATAAATGAAGAATAAATAAAAACTAATCTTGAATATTCTGCACTGATATAGATTTAAATTATCAGGATGTAAACATTGCAGAATAAAATAAAAAATAAATGTACGATATAAGATCAGTAACAATAAAAAAGTTACTTTAGCTTGAGCATATGAAGTCATAATGTCTGCAAAATGTTCCACCGGAACACTATTCGTCTAATTTATATTAGTTACAAGTGAATTTATTTATAAATTATGTCATACATTTGTGGAATATGCTAAACATGAAGCAAATAAAATATTACACAAAGGAATACAAAACAAATCAAATACTTCCTTCGTCACTCACAGATTCTGCTCTTCCTTAATTAATAAGGGCGAAATCATTTTGTGACTTCATCCAGTTCGATCTTGTGGGAACATGTACAAGTATCAATGCTTTATACTAAAAGTCACAATCTACGGATGAGCACATTGAAGAAGAAAATAGTAAACTGATTTGTACAGTCCTACGTTGAAAGCATGCCTAACTTTACACACCATTTAAGCATAAAGTAGGTATGACTTTCTAAATAGCACACAATATAAGTTGGCTGCCGGTGAAACAGTGAAATTAATATGGAAATATATGCCAAGCATTGGCATTCCCAATTTAAATTCGGCGCCGTTTGTAAAAGTGCCTAATAGAACAAAGCGTGTGCAAAATATATGAAACGTTGTCTCGAGTACATGCTAATCGCGTGATGTGACTTAATTGAGCGCTCTTGCAAGAGGCTATCAAATCTCAGGTCACGTAGTAAAGGAAATCTCATTTTGTATTCATCCTGAGATTGTTAAGTTTGCCTAGTATGCATAGTGATTTCGTTTTTTTAAATCACAAAGAATCGCCCAAAGTAGCACAATATGAAAATAGTGCACTGTTGGGAAATACTAACCCCCTAATACTCACATTCTTTGCAAAAACAAATTCCAAAACAAAGACCAACTACATTTACAAATTTTTGGACATAACTTCCCAATAATAAAGCACATGCCAAACATAAAATGTCTGTAACGGAAGAGCTACGAAAACTAAGCGAATTCCTACCTATTGAGTAACTATAAAAAGAACATAAAATTCAAATTATGGCCTTATTAATTAATGAAATGACATAAGCAGTGGCATTACTGTGTGTTATTAGGGGAACAAAATTAGAATTCTTCCAATCTATGAGTATTACAAAAAAAAAACCACATTTTTAGAATTATCATCACCATCATTGCTGAGATTAAACCATAAAATGAATGGTATACTATTAATTAAATTAAGTATATAGCCACTGATAGACAACGTTATATGTGTGAGTATTTTTAATTATTTTTAAATGTAACCATGCTTATGAACCCTTATGAGCCCTTGATATTATCTTTACATTCACTAAAATAGAGAAAAATAACAAAAAAAATCGAATTTCTTTGTATATTTAAGAAAAAGATGCTCACAAGTTGCAATTAAAAAAAACTTAATACTATTTAAAAACAATTAAAGTGTACTAAGTAATTATACACAATCAACAATAAACAATCGAAAGTTTCATCGATTTTCGTTGGCTTTGAAATTTAATTTAAATGGTATTGCAGGAAAAACATGTAACGAAAACGTTTTCTGAATGTTATTACAGAGTACTTTTACATGCAAATATAAGTCTCAAGCATAAGTTAGATTAATATTTCACATTTGCTATCTTCGCGGCGATGCTTTTGCTATATATAAAACATATGCATTGCTATAAATACAGACTATGTGTGAAATAAATTGTCTCATTTTAAAATAATATATAGAGAAAATTAAAAGCAGAAGAGCTTTTTAAATTTCTGTTTTAAACTTTTTCCTACTTGAAGAATTGTCAAGAAACTAATATTGGTGCCGCTAGAGTAATTTTTAAATTTTATATTTTAGGTAAACCTCCACTCCTGATAATCTGATTTTACTGCATATAGATTGCATGCAAGAAGTTTGGTAACCGCTAGCGTAGGCTATTTTTTCTAGCAGGTGTATATTGTCACAACACTCTATATACAAATTACAAATATATTTTGTGCATGGGTTGTAGACTGTACATGCTTAAGTTTGATACATAATTTGAAAGAGGAACAAATAATAATAATAATAATAATAATAATAATAATAATAATATACATTTTTCAAACGGAAATAACGGTATTTCCAGATATATGAATGGAAACATATTACTTAGTATTTATAAGTACACTAGTTAATGTGCTCTAACCAGAAAACAAATTGCTTCTAGCAATTGAAAATGCCCATATTCAACAAATCAGTCCCAGCATGCCAATTGACCACTAATTGCCTTAAAAAGGTTTTCTGGAAACAAGGTTTTTCTCAGGTGTTCCCAGTCGGTACATTCGGCCAGTATATGTACCTATTCCTCATCCCCTCCACAAAATGGGCAGATTCTCCAACCAGAACCGTCCGATATTTTTTGAACCTTCGAAACTAGGCTATTCCTGATCTAGCCGTTCTCCCTAGAATGAGTATATACACCTCTATACCCCAGGTTAATTTAATTTCATTCGATAGGCTAAAGAAGCATTTTGTGTTACATCTAACTCGATTTCCTGCCATTTGATATCCTCTAGCCTTGTTCTAACCTTCTTCTATAATTTTTATTATTTTAATTGCTCATTGCATTATTGAACCCAAGCCAATTCCTCGGAGTCCTCGTTCCATCTCTGCCCAAAAACGTTGGCTATATATTTTGCATCTGGTGTCTATTACAGTATACTTGGAGAGAATGTAAAATATAATGGAAAATCTAATTTTTGCTAAATATACCACAAAAATGGCTCTGAAATGCTATCGGAAATGCTTTTCATGTTCAAAATTGTGGCATAGTGACTATAATTTAAGTGATACTTAAATTAAATTACTTGCCATATTATAATAAAGATCACACCTTTAAATTTGCTTGTATATAAGCGCAAACTTTCGTTGCAAATACATCAATGTTTTCATCACGTTTCACTGAGTTTTTACCGTCCGTTTATTATAATTTTAGTAACATATGCCGTTCCGCTGAAGTCAGCGTTGCGAGGTTCCGCCAGAGGAAATTCCCTCAGATGTGTTTTAAAAATTCCTGGAGTCTCTGAAAATACCCTACTTATATCTCGTAGACGACCACCACGATAATCATAATCGCCATCTATTATATTATTATTAGGTAACCATTATAATAAATAACCTATGCGAGGCAGTTTAATCGAGGAGCGTTCATACCGTGCACACCAAACAAGCCAAAATAAGTCTGTAGCCCGCTCTTCTCTTGTAGTCCAACCTTCAAACTTTTGCCTCTGAGCAGTTATGACATAACAATAAACGAAAACAAATAATTTAAAAAGAATATGGAAAACATAAAAGCTTAGTTAATTTATATAAAATCCTATATTTTCTCATTTTTGACAAAAAAATCCCTTTTTAAAATATCTCTACGCCGAGGGATTTATTCCCCAATATCACAACACTGTCTGAAGAAAACAGTTACCAACGTGTCACAGGATCGCGGTGCCACGTAAACTAACATATTAATCGAGTTTAATAATGAGTAGTAAAAATAGAACTCATAGTAAATGGTGTTTGCGTTAGAATAAAATAATTACATCATTCCACTGCATCGAAATACAACTAAATAATGAAATACTGTATTATAAATTGATATCGTCTGCATCTCGGTTATTCTGTTGGGTTTCAGGTTCTACCAGTCTACAAAATCTCTAAAGAGTAACACACAATCAACTGGGCTGAGGCAAAGGCTAGCGATAATATTAAAGAAAACTCCATGAAAGACTTTCTTCACCTCTCCCTGACAGTATCCCTAAAAATCACTACTACGCTTGCACTAGACAGGCATAGCCTTCGACCATATTATTGCTGATAAGCTATCTATATCACAGACATCGCACTAGTTAAAAATTTTGAAAAAAAATTAAATTAGCAAATAAAAATTAAGATATACATATTCATTTTGGGTAGGCATAGCCCTACTACCTTAATCGCTTCGCCCCTGATGTACAGATAACTCAAAGATTACCGTGTTTTGAAATTTCCACTCCTGAACCAAAACCCAACATTTAATCCCAGGGTACAGTACATGACAATATACCGAGGGTGCCTAAGAATGTATACACACTTTCACAGTAGATATCTATTCAATATATATTTCAAAGTTTGACCGAAAAACCACAATAATGTGTAAGTATGATCTGTGAACAGATATGATTCACATACATAATGATAGCATTGCTACGAGACAGGTTATTCACAATGAACAAATACAGCCGAGATTACCGTAAATCAAAAATGAATAAATGAAGTCAAGATTATCGTATGATGTTCTGTAAACAGATCTGACTCGCATTGTGTTATGCTAGCGTTGCTACAACAAAATGGAGTCCAGATTATCGTTTGAACAGTGGAAATAAATTTTTAAATTGTATTGGAAAACTGAGAATGTTGTTGAAGTTCAAAGGTAATAGAGATGGTAGCCACCACCCTCCCCACGAACGACAGCGATTCAGGCGAACCTGCCCCCAGGGTACACGCCATAGGCACTCCCCTGGGACACGCTGCCGTCATGTGTACTCAATTTCCCGTGAGTTGCGGGACCACTGCCAAGCCGAGTCCAACCCAATCCAGACGACTCCCTTGAGGGAGGGGCTCGTTTCAGTCCGGCCCGGCTCCTTCTAGTAGCGTCAGAAGTACTACGGGTACTTAGGGTCCGCAGAGCCCGCACCAGGAGCATCTGAAGAGCAACGGCCGAAGCCGCCCCCCCCCCTTACGGGGAGAGACGTGTGTACAGAACAGAACCGCCAATGTGAGTAACAATTGCACGCATTCGAGACAAATTTGAGACTCGTGATACCGTATGCCATGTTCACAAGGCACAGCAACAAGCCCCGTGCACTGGATCCAAGCTACTATCCTAGGCATTATTCAAGGCACTGGATAAGACGAAGAGGTCCGATTGAGTTTCCACGCGTTCTCTGGATCTAACTCCATTGGACTTCTACCTATGGGGAACTCTTAAGGATGTTATATACCGTAGAAAACCAGTTACACCGATACCACTTTGGGAAAAAATTGAAAAAATGGTATATGCTGCAACCGCTGAGGACACTTTCGCAATCGTTGCTCAATCAGTAGTTCAACGTACTCAGAAGTGTATCGACGCCGAATGGTGCATTTTGAGCAACTGTTATAACGGTAAAAATCTAAGATGATTAATGCTCGTCATTTTCTGTTTGTGTGAATTCAGTTTTATTATGTTAATACAGTTTTTTCTTTGCTTGAAGTGTGTATACATTTTGTCATCTTCTGCGTGCGCGCGCGCGCGTGTGTAGTTTCGTTGTTGAACATTAAAATCATTTTCATTTTCGTGCTATTATAATTCATTTACGATGACCTGCATTCCAAACAACGCGCTTTTGCTACATACTGGAAACATGATAAAGTTAGCAAAATGGTTGGAGATATTCACATATTGAAATATGCAGCAAGCAATGTGTAATATTTGAGGACACAGATTTAATATGAGATTTATCTCGACCAGGGTGGCCTAGAAGAGGACATAGTTTGAACATATTTATACATCAGCAGATTTGGTATTGATGGAATTAGTAAGGCAATGACTCTCGGAAAGTTAAATTAAACATTATAGATAAAAGTGTTACAGTTTTGAATGAAGAGATCCAGACCTTGAGTTCTGTGAGTCGTTCTAAATTTAGGAGGTTCATTATTTCGTTAGATTAAGTAAATTTTAAAATAAATAGACGAGTGATTAGTTGAAACTTTTCACTGGCCAATTGGTCCTTAACCAGTAATGCACATTTCTGGCACCTGTTTTTGAACTGGCGTTTGTAGCAAGGGTATCATTTACACGTTTTCTTTCGAAGATGCAGACACAAGAGAAAACTACGATGAAATGTGGGAAACAAATGTGCTCCCTGAAATAACAATCGTCCGGATTTTGAAGGCACTGTTTGCATTATTCCAAATTACTAAAGTGGAAAACGTCCTTTTAGTTAATTTCGCTGAGTACATAGACAAGGAACTGTAGAATAGCTTATGCCTTCCAATGAGCTAATCTCACATGGTTTTCCTTGTGGGAAACTGTTAAAATTTTACTCTAAAGGAAACAAGCCTATGCCAACTCCATGAATCAAATACTGAAGGCTTTAAGAAATTCGCAGAAACAATTATGTAAAAACATATGCACAATTGTAATCTACAGAGAGTTAATGAACTGCACCGCAGTAATTTCAGAAAATATAGAGGGCTCTTTGACAAGCAATTTGAGACAAATAATCTGTTGTTTACTTGTTCAAAATCCAAAGTATTGACAATTAGTTTCTAAAGAACCATAACACTAATGAAGCTTCCATGCGAATTGATACGATACTCAGCATTGCTATCGAGTTCGAGTTTACTTTTATATCTTACGCAACACCGACTATATTTATCACACTCCCAACGATAATTTTGTCTATCGATAGTAGACAAAATGGTGGAAAATGTGGTTCGTGCTGTTGATTATATGGTTCTGTTAACTTTGTTCCTTGTTACAGTGGTTTATAGTTGAAAGTAAGTCAGCTGTAGCGTGTTACTTCTTTTGTTTTTTTTTATTAAGTTAATATTCACTTAGTAACATCACACTAGGAATTTGTTATTGATTTGGTTTATTTACAGACACTCTCTAATATCCATCATCAGCATCCCATTCAATTCAGGGCGGAAAAAGGACGATACATTTTACTCAGAGGCCTCTTTTTTCAGGCTAGAGATTCTTTTACATGCCGTAAATCTACGATATAGGATTCATGGCTTTACTTTCATTCCGAAGGAATCCATACTTAGGATTTTTACGCCTGAAAAATCCATCAATCCTGGCCGGGATTAAGCCAGGAGTAGGGTTTAGGAGGCAAGTACGCTTACCAGTACAC
Source organism: Metallyticus violacea (assembly GCA_030762175.1). Classification (NCBI taxonomy): domain Eukaryota; kingdom Metazoa; phylum Arthropoda; class Insecta; order Mantodea; family Metallyticidae; genus Metallyticus; species Metallyticus violacea. The sequence goes on along the minus strand of CM060831.1, from coordinate 24,096,705 downwards.
TACTAGGACCGACCCCACCAGGAACTTATGTTTAGTGTAAGTACAGCATGGGTTGCTCTTGACGATCTTAATTATGGCTCCGCCTAATACCACATTTACATTTCTTAAAGCAATAATTAAAGGAGAAGTGAATAAATAATATACACCATTCAAAATTTTAAGTTAATGATGAAACTGTAGTGTGTATTAAACATTTCTACCAAAATTTGTGGTTCAGCAATGAAAGGAAAGATCCGCAAGAACGTATGAAGTGGGTTTTGGGGCGAGATGAAAAGTTTTAATGGTTGGTGTAAGCAGGATATTATGTTTCGACTCCTTTGCAAGTGAGGTTAAGACAAAGCCGATATATCTATTTATAACTGTTGAAAAGTAAGACTTTGTTTTTTCATTAAAATAGACGATAATTAATATGATGCTGTCCCATCTATTTCGATTAGTTTTAAGATGTCCAGTAATTTGGAAGTTAGTGTATATTTTATAAATAGTTGTGCCTACCTGTGGCGAAGTTTATAATCATATTTCGTTTACATATAAGAACTATTATTTGTAAAAAATTTCAAATTCTTAAAAACCTCCGAAATATTTTCTAATGATAAATAATGTCATCTTGTAAAAGTAATACTACCTAAAAGTTTCGTATTTGCTATTGGCAATAGTAGGGCGACTTCGGCCGCCAATTTTGTTTGTTTTTGTATTGGGGTCTGGGGGTCTGGTAAACGTAGTCGGTCTTGTCTCATGTATATCATACTTTAACATTAAATAACAAATAAACAAGTAATCTACTGGACAAGATTCCAATCTTCGATCTTGGAAACCCCGTTATCTATTTGGTTGCGCAGTTAGGTGGATCTCCCTCCAGACTAACCTACATAACATGATAAATCAGTTGACCGTTGGTCAGTGCCGTACTGTCATAAGATTTGTCCGAGTTTTTAAAGATATTTATAGCACTAAATTTTAAAATCGCTGATAATGAGCTATTAGAAGCCAGATTTCTTTGCTCGCTAAACAAGTGTGAAGATATTCTAAGACAACTTTTTAACCCATTTCGTTATCAGCATATAATTTCTATTCTTTATCACCATATAACTCCGATTTTTCTTCGTGTACCATAGATTCCCTATCTAAAATATTGTCTATGAGAACTCTACAATCTCTGAAATTATTGGGTTTAGTCATTACCACTCGTTACTTAAGGCGTAGGCCATTTTGATGATTTGCTGTAATAATGAATCTGAATAAATTGCAATGTAATGATTAACTGACTTTTGTGACACTTTGTGATTTTATCAAGAGTTAAATTTTGTTCATGCTACTTAAACATATTATGTAAATATATTGATAGAAATTTAAAAGACGTTTCTATAAAGCTAATATTATTCCACAGAAGCAGCTAACAGCTAATTGTATGATGAATGTGGGAGTTAGTCATCTAAAGAATCGATCGATCGCATTTCGGCCGACATAGAGGTCGAGTTTCCCTAATGGATATCTGTCAAGAAAGCTTTCCTAACTAATGACATTAAACAACACACACGATAAATGTTTCTTATATATTACATCCCTACAAAGATCCTTACTAACACTGACTATATATTTACAGATAAAACACAGCTTTCAAGCAAGACAAATCCTTATTGCGTTCTCCGTAAGGGAAATATGTTGCAGATACTAATGAGAGTCTAGGCTATTTTAAATGAAATTT